>SZWC01002334.1:90874-104008 GCA_023375785.1 Penium margaritaceum | reverse complement strand
AGCATACCTCTAAAATCTTCAGCCACATCTGAACTGTCGGTCCTTCGTGTTTTGCAGGATTAAACAGCCCACAATGTGCCGGTCAAACTTGGGTCTTTCTTGGAAGTTAGGTTTTACCCGCGGTGAGTACTGCTTCTCGCGCGCACATTCTGGAGCTCCTCTATTGCCACATTGAGTTGTTGGAGAAGCAGGGTATTGAGGCTCTTGAGTACCAACGATTTCTAGTACATGTCATAAGAAATGCAAGCCTGTCCACGGTGCCTCCCATCATGCCAAGTATCATAAAAAAAAAAAAGCGATGGACGCGAATGATTTGCCTTGCCCGAGGGATTCATCATTCAGTTGGTCATTGGGGTCACTGTGGCAATGTCATTCACCACAAAGTATGCCATTGATGCCTAGTTTTCCTGGAGAGAATCATTGACCACGTGCTACTGATCCTCCAGCACAAGATTCCTCTTCTCTTATTTCTGCTCATTTCCATTTGAGTTCACTCTTTTCCCCGTTGTTGTCGCAAGCTCTGCAAACTTCTGAAAGGTGGTGATGCGCTGAAGACTTGTGCAAGGTTGTTGACTTGTAGTTTATGTGTTGGATGCCCCTCTAGCATCGTTGGACTCCGATACCAAGTGTTACACTGAGCGGAACGTGGATAGTTCACATGAATAAGGTGCGGCGCAGAAGACGGTCCAAGGAATTGGGACAATTGTATGATTTGTATATGGTAGTAAGTGTACTTTGATGACAAGTGTCGAACATGTGGAGCGTATGTATACAGTAGCGAGAAACACAATGAGGCATGTGTTTGGTCTTGGACGCTCGAGGCGAGCGATTAGTGCAATGTCACGTCATGTGTGGTTGGTTCAAGAAACTCCACTGAGAAGGCAAGGGATTTTGAGAATATCAAGGCATGGTTCTATGAAAGTCCGGCACGGTGGAAAAGCTGTCCAAATAGTATCGAATAATCGATATGGTCTGCGATACTTCTCTTTATCCTTATGGAAATGGGTGGAATGTGTCAAAACCTTTGGAAGGGGAACACTGCAGGGCAGGTGGCTAAAATGACCTTGGCCAAACGGCGTAGAAATCCTGAGGTTGAAGCCATGAATGTAAGGAAAAAAATCCCTCCTCGCAGATTTTAGGGACTCATGTACATCTGGGAGGAAACATTGGGCGCTCATATCAAGCGGCGTGTAGGACTTTGCATATTGCCATTCTGTTCTGAGTGACTTTGCCAAGAATTCAGTAGATTTTGAGAACATCAAAGCATGTTCTTATGCAAGTCCAACACAGTTGAAGATTTCATCAAAACATCAACACGGTTCATGATAAAGCGTAACTCTGACCTTGGTGCCAGCCATACGATTGACTATATTGTGGCCAAAGATATGTTCAATAAGTCAATCAGAGTCATTTTCTACCAAAAAACAGCTGTGTAGAGCATTTGGTGGCGTATGCATCTAGAATTACACACGAGCATGAGATGAACTGCACAGTGGACAAAGAGAAAGTGTTGGCGGTCGTGCACATGTTCAACATGTGGCAGTGCTACTTAGATGGTCATGATGTATTGTCTATACCAACCACCATGGAGTCAAACATACCAAGACTCGCTGTAATTGGAGCCATTAAAAAACTCAATGGATGGAGTTCCTTGAGTCAAATGTCAACTATTACATCGACTCGCAACACGGAAAAACAAATCCAATAGATGATCTCAGTTGATGATCAGGTTTAAGAGCCAAGATCAGCACACTACAAGTCATAAAACGCCTGTACCTGAAGTCACTATTCATGATGGGCTACAATGAGCTTGGTAGATACAACAAAACCAAATTCTGGTCCTACCAGCAACGGCGATTCACTCACCAGTTTATTCTATCACCAGATGACGAGCTATAAAAGATTCTATCAAAGGAGTGCCAGCGGACCAAAACATGATACTTCAGTAAGGAAATGATGTTAGCTAATGAGCTTGCCACCTCTGGCATAGAAGACACAAAACCGAAAAAGTTCACAAGGTTTTAACACCTTCTTCCTTTGTTTACATGTATCATGCACCCTAAACTCAATCAGGCATACACTTCACCTTCAAGAGTATGAACGCCTTAGCATTACTTCTCAAGAAGAGCTCAAGTCGTCAATACGCAAGAGAAAATCAAGCAAGGGTTGATTGATCAGCATGCAAGACAAGTCCTTAATAGTTGTTTGTCCAATCCTAGAACTCACAAGTACATTCCTGGGGAGTGGCCTGACCCAACCACATCACCAATAGACTTGTGCTGTGAACTTGATACATCAGCATCCTAGTGTCAGGGTGACAGACCAACCATGTAGCCTCCAAGAAGCTATGGGATTTCTTTCTTGAAAGCTTCCATAACAGACAAGATGTGCATGGGACCATGATGGAACTCATGACCTCTCACTCGGCCAAATCAACAAAATGGCAAAGATAACCACTCATCCACATGGTGTACTCCTAGGTCACATCTCACATGAGACAGAGCATAGTTGAGTCACACCACAACGGATCTAGGGGTCATATCTCCATAAGGGGCAGAGCATTCCTGATGCGTCCTACAACACTCAACAAGGGGCAAAAACATTCAACAAATCTCTCCCTTGCACCTTGCGTCAGTAAGCATCATCATTCGTCATCACTTGCATTGACCTTGCCAATACCTTGCCTTTCCGCCTGCTGGAGATCCTTCTCTAGTGGCTTAGTAAGCATCTCCATCCGGTTCAGCTTGGTACTGACATACGCAAGCTCCACTGTTTGCTTGTAGACCAAGTCCTGAGCACAGTGGTAGCGGATCTCGATTTGCTTTGTGTGCCTGAACATGACGGGGTAAGGGTTATGCTACGATTCCATCGCAACTTGTTTCATGAGATTTGGTGCACGTATGTGGTCGCTGGGATTGGGTTAGCATAGCCATGGATCGCTGGAATCGCAAAAACGTACAAGTCCCTGGTACAAGCAAGGAAGAGTCCTAGCGGGTGAGTCTCGCTAGACGAGCTCACCCGTCGGCAGGCAAGCGAAGCTTGCCGGTGCTCACAAAACCTGCATGAAAAATGATTTGCACAGCCCCTGATTTGGCTCGAGGCGGAGTTCAAGTTTGAGCATGGCCTAGGCATGTCTGCGATGCCCCTGTTCCATGTTTGGGACTATTCTAGGTCCAGTTCCACAAGTAGCATCATATTTCATGAAAAGAATCATAGAAAAAACTAGGTAAGCAGAGCGTAAGCCCGGGCAGCCTGATGAAGCTAGAACAATGCTGAAGAATGAGGGAGACGAGCACAGGAGAGCTAGTGTGGAAGCGTGGGGTGCTTGCTCGCCGGTGGCGCACGCACTCACTGTGCGTCACCTCCACTCTATGAGTCAGCATGCCTTGCACACTCATGGACACAACGGTGTCGCAAACATCTACAGAGGAGAATTAACACGCCCCCTTGGCCGTGAGTGCGCAGGGTGTGCAGCCAATATGATGCAGTTGGAGCTGAAGTGCAGAGGAGGGGAGGGCTTTGGTGAGGAAAACTGCCAGCTGAGCATCACCGCGGATGCAAAGGACTTGCACCGCACCGGCTTCAACTGCTTCTCGCACAAAATGGTGTTCTACACCAATGTGCTTTGTGCGTGGGTACAACACACCATCATTCTTGGCAATGCGCCGTTGGACAGAGCTGTCGCTCTGCAGAGGCACAGCAGATGCAGTCAAACCCAAATCTTCAAGCAGTTGTGCCAACCAAATGCCCTCACATGCTGCTTCACCCAGAGCCATGTATTCTGCCTCAGCCACACTGCATGCCACACATGACTGTTTTGCACTGCGCCATAACACAGCGGTGCCCCACATGCAAAACACATATCCACCATGACTATGGGCTTGACAATCACGTGGATAGTCACTGTCACAAAACCCATTCAACATGGGACTCAGTGAGGGAGCAAAGACCAAACCAAAGCCAGCAGTGTCTAGCACGTAGCACAGCAACTTAAGCAATGCTTTGAGATGCGTGGTGCATGGTTGTTGGCCGAACTGAGCTAGCATGTTGACTGCACAAGATATGTCCGGGCGTGTGGTGGATGCAAGGTAAGAGAGACTGCCAGTGATCTTTCGGTACAAGGTAGGGTCACAATCCGGTCCGTAGTCGGTGGTGCGCATGTCCAGAAGGTGGGCACACACATCGGGGCTCATGGGTGAGTGCTGCAGTGGGAGATGCTGCATGAGATGCTGGAAGCGTGTGGTGAGATGTGCCAAAAACCATCCTTGATGCAATGTGAGAGTGCGTGCAGTCCTGTCTCTGGTGATGGTCATTCCCAAGAAATTGCTGGCTTCCCCCAAGTCAGTCATGCTGCAGTGCTGAGTGAGCAGTTCCTTCGTGCGTGTGATGAGTGAGAGAGATGGGGACAGGATCAAAAGATCACCAACATAGACCAAGAGCACTACTGGCACACCTGTGTCCAAGTAGCTGAAGCAAGATGGATCACACACGCTCTCGATGAAGCCACCAGTCTCTAGGTTGCTGCTGATCTCTTTGTTCCAACACCTTTCTTGAGCCCGTACAGGGCTTTCAGCAACAACCACATGCGTTCATTGCCGTCCTCAAAGCCTTCTGGTTGTGTCACATACAACTCCTCCTCCAGAGGACCGTTGAGAAAGGCATTTTTCACATCCATTTGATGAATGTCCCAATCTTCATGTGCAGCCACAGCTAGTAATGCACGACTGGTGCTATACTTCCCGACTGGAGCATATGTGTCAGTGAAATCTTGTCCTGGTATCTGGTGGTATCCCTTTGCCACCAATCTGGCTTTGTATATTTCAATCATACCCACCAAATTCCTTTTGAGCTTGAGCACCCACTTCACATCAATGGCCTTTCGACCAGGTGGGAGGGGGACAAGTTGAAACACTTTGTGATCAAGTAGGGCGTTGATTTATGCAACCATAGCCTTTTCCCACTCTATTGCATCAGTACGCCCCCTCGCCTCAGTCAGGGTCAGGGGTTTGACAGCATCATGGTTAGTGCTTCCAGTCACGTGATAGAATTGTCTGAAGTTGACGTGGGGAGTATCCCGCAGGGCTCGCCGTTGAGGCTCTGGAGCAGGTGGTGCTGGTCTGTCAGTGCTTACAGGTGGGAGTTGGTCCGTCAACCCAGGGGGTGACTGGGGTGCACTGGACTCAGTGCTAGCCAGATCTGATGGTGTGAGAAGATCCTCTGGGACGGGGTTTTTGCCTCCCTTTTCCTGCTGTCCAGTGTGTGTTGGGACTGTTGCTTCACCTGAGACAAAGACGGGCACGCTCACATAGTGAGGGTAGTGCTCTGGTGGTGTCAGATTAGGCACATGTCTCAGTGTGCGAAAATGTTTGAAGGGCATGTGCTCCAGGAATGAGGCATCTTGGCTTTGAAGAAAAGCATGACTAGTGGGGTCCCAAAACAGCCACGCCTTTGAGGCATGAGACACCCCCACAGATACGCACCACCACCCTCGAGGACTGAGTTTATCGTCTCTTTGTGGCCTGGCAAACCAGACACACGCTATGGTTCCCCATACTCTTGCGGGTCGAAGGTCCGCCTTTTCCTTAAACCACCACTCCCAAGGGGTGACTGACTTTGGTAATGGACCAGGTGGGATCCGGTTCCACACTTAGGTGACGTACTTAACTGCCTCTTCCCAAAACCCAAAAGACAGACCCGACTCGGTGAGCAGAGTGCGTGATGCGTCACTCAAGGTTCTCTACCATCTCTCTGCCACCCTGTTCTGCTGTGGTGTGTATCCCTTGTACCTTCAAAACTGCTGTTAGGGAACCCATGAACTCCCCACCTCTGTCACTACGCAGTTTCATCAGTTTGCACTTTGTCTAACGCTCTGCAAGAGGAATCGATCCAGTGATAGCCTGTTGGGTGTCTGATTTGGATTTGAGCAGAAAAACCCAGCAGAACCGACTGAAGTCATCTGTCAACGTCAGAATCTATTGCGAGCCATACTGGACAGAAGGCATGGGCATCGGTCCTGTGAGGTCAGCATGGATTAGTTCAAGTGGTGCTGTGCTGTCTCTTTTTGACTTTGGGAATGTCTGTCTGTGAGCCTTGCCCTCATGGCATTTGAGGCATGCGTCTGCTTTGAGACCATGTGGAAAGTCTTCTGGACTCAGTCCACGTGCAGATGAGTGTTTCAACATGGCAGTGATGAGGTCTGTGTGAACGTGTGCTAAACGGCAATGTAGGAGTTCTGTGTGCTGTGCATCAGTGGCTGTCATGATGTGTGCTTGTGGACATTGGGAGTGTGTGGGAACAAGGGGGAAAAGGATCAGACAATAGAGCATATCGGCATGCAACAGCCCATCGACTAGCAGAGCACCAGCAGCATCAAAGAGCATGCAACGTTGATTTTGCGTTTCTGTGGACATGTTAGCCTGGCAGTCAAGCTGTCCTCCCGACAACAAGTTCACTTTCAACTCTGGCACGTACAGCACACTGGTCAGCCAGATCACCCCGCCAGGAGCCTACAGTGCCACAGTGCCCACACCCTCAACCGCCAACATTTCCCCTGAGCCAGTTTTCACTCCCTCAACATCATGCTTGGCATACAAGGACACAAACAACGACCTGTGCGGCGACATGTGATGCGAAGCAGCTGTATCAAACAGCCATTCATGCATGGGCAGCGTGTGTGATGTAGTGACATGCGTGTGACCAAGTCGCTGACCTGACCCCTGTGGTGTGGCTGTGGGCTCGGGAGGCTGCAGCTCCATGGGTGTCGTCCAGCCGATGGGTGGTGCTACACACGGCTGCTGTGCGTCTACTAACTCAGTGTATACGCGCTGTGCCCATGCCGGCGCAAGTACAGGGGTGGTGGAGTTGAGTGACACATAGTACGGCCCCTGATACAACGGCAACAGTCCCTGGTCCATCTGGGGCATCGCCGGCGGCTGCAGTGCGAACGGCCCAAAGGTGGCTGCACCAAACGGGGTAGGAGTACGTGGTCCCATAGGAGCCTGAGTCGACCAGGCTGGTGGGTGCAGCTGCTGGCCCAGGTGTGGACGGGAGATCGGTGAGAACTGCTGTTGCTGAGCTGGCGGATTCATGAGGCCCTAAAGCTCTGGGCATGCTCTCCAGAAGTGGCCCGCCTGTCCGCAGTAGTTGCAGGTGCGTCCTCCTGTGCTCCGTCCCCGACCTCGCCCTCCGCCAGCCTGTGCTCCTCTGCCCCCTCCACCTCGGCCACTCCCATGTCCAGTGCCTGTGGATGCACTAGACCATTCCTGATGTGCGAATGCGCTGGGTGTAGAAGTGTCAGCTTTGCATGCTTCCCCTCGTAGAATGTCTTCGTAGTGCCAAAGCTCCTCAAGGACCTCGGCTAAATCTGTGATTTCTATGTCAGTGACACGAAGCCGACGCAGGAGGGTCCGCCGGAACTCCTCGTACGGTTCTCCCAAGTGTAGAAGGACAGGATCCAACCACTCTAACATGGAACAAGGGGCTCCAAGACCCAGGATGCGGCGACAGATGTCCATCACTGCATCCCAATACTCTGCGATGGGTGCCCCGGGCTTTGGGTACAAACCCCGCAGCCTGTCACGTAGGGTGATTACGAGTGCCATCCCGCGCTCCTCCTGCCGTGTGGCTAGATGCTGCCACGCTTTGTGTGGACGTGCTGCTCCACTACGTGGGTTAGTGGGATCCTCGCCTTTACCGCCAAAGCGGAGATGCCGGATGGAGTAGGCTTGGTCGTTGGGCAACGCGCACACCAAAGCACTGAACGCCCAAAGGAGGGCGTGCTGGTCCACGTCATCTGCTGCGGGTGAGAGGTAGATGTCCTCAAACCCATACTCTACCGCCAACGCAAGGAAGATTTCCTTCCAAGCGAGAAAATCCCGCGTGCCGACCGGCGGAGGGGATAGGTCCCTTTGAGACATGACCTTGGACAACTCCTCCCATGTCACCGTTGTAGCAGCGGGCTGGTTGGAGGGATGGCTGCCGTTGGGGTTGCTGTTGCCTTGCAGCGCGGATCCAATGTTGCTCATGATGGTGGTGTGGTGGCTCTCTCCTTTCCTTGTTTGTCTTCCCACCACTGATGGATTGGACAAGTTCTCCTCTTACTCACGCTGCTCCTCTGTGCACCCTTGGACAGTGCGTGCTAAGGCGGGCACTCCTATCCCTCGTCACCTCGTCTTCCCGCCTAGGGACGTCTCACTTCCCTTGAGATCTCGGTGGGTACCGTCCCCTAGGAGATCTTGGCTGCACTCCTTCGGCTCCTCTCCAATGTCGCAGAGGTCTCTGAGCCCTTCGCAGCCTGCTTCGACGGCCCCAGCCTGCTGCAGCAGCTCAGTCCCGAGCCGTTGCCTTCAAGCCTCGTTTATGCGGCCACCCCTCAAAGTTGCAAATCGCAACTGCTCTCAACGCTTGCGCTTGGTGTTATGGGCTCTTGTACCATACGAATTACGCTACGGTTCCATCGCAACTTGTTTCATGAGATTTGGTGCGTGTATGTGGTCGCTAGGACTGGGTAAGCGCAGCCATGGATCACGGGAACCGTAAAAAAGTACAAGTCCTTGGTACAAGCAAGGAAGAGTCCTAGCGGGTGAGTCTCGCTAGACAAGCTCACCTGTCGGCTGGCATGCGAAGCTTGCCGACGCTCACAAAACCTGTGTGCTAAATGCTTTGCACAGCCCCTAGTTTGGCTCTAAGCCGAGTTTAAGTTTGAGGATGGCCTAGGCCTATCTACGATGCCCCTGTTCCATGTTTGGGACTATTCTAGGTCCAGTTCCACAAGTAGCATCATATGTCATGACAAGAATCATACACTAAACTAGGTAAGCAGAGCGTAAGCCTGAGTAACCTCATGAAGTTGGAGAAATGCTGAAGCAGGAGACGAGCACAGGAGAACTAGTGTGGAAGCGCGGGGTGCTCGCTCGCCGGTTGCGCACACACTCACTGTGCGTCGCCTCCACTCTCTGAGTCAGCATGCCTTGCGCACTCATGGACACAATGGTGTCGCAAACATGTACACAAGAGAATTAACACGGGGTTCTTGGACATGTCAATTGCGCTCATGTTCTCAATCTTGATGACCTTCGCCATTGCCTGTGGTGCCTTCATCTGAGATAGCAAGCTTCGTCGCCACTGCATCTCTTCACACACCTCAGCTAAGGCAATGTACTCAGCTTCAGTTGTTGACATAGAGAAACAATCCTGCTTGCGACTTATCCAACTGACTGCAACACCATGCAACGTACACACAAAGCCAGAGGTCGATTCTCTGTTGTCGATATTCCCTCTCCAATCAGCATTGGTATAGCACATGAGACAGAGTAACACAAATCCAGTGATGCCTCCCCACGTGCCGCATCCCCTAAAGGTGGCGCATGACGCGCTTCACAGCCTGCTAGTGAAGTGGACCTAGATTGACCAAAAACCGGTTCACTTGTCCAACATCATGGGCTATATCTGGTTGGGTGGCGACCATGGCATACATCAAACTGCCCAATGCAGACTGATATGGGATGCCCAACATGTCATTTTTCTCTTTTTTGTTGGATGGCGACATGGAGAAGGAGAGCTTGCACTCTCAGCTCATGGGTGTGCTGGCAGGCTTGCAATCTGCCATGTGGTATCGTTTGAGGATGGAGCCAATGTACTTTGTCTAGTTCAGGCTGATGGTACCTGCTGCTCTGTCATGCTTGATGGCAATTCCAAGATAGAAGTCAGGAGGACCCATGTCTTTCATCTCGAATCTGCTACTCAGCTGCCCCTTGAGATCGTCTAGTAGTTGCGTTGAAGAAGGGCATGGAATCAGGTCGTTGACGTACAAGGCGACGAACATAGTCCCTTTGTTGCTCTCATGCACATACATGCTAGGGTCGTTGTCGTAGTGCATGACGGACTCCTTGGCCATGAATGTATCCATCTCCTGGCACCAAAGTCATGGCACTTGTTCTTGCCTATTGAGTGCCTTCACCAATCTGCACAATTTGCCCTTGGGAGCATCAACCCCTTCGGAACCTCCATCAGTACCTCCCTATCAAGTTTGTCATAAAGAAAGGCTGTCTTGACATCCATATGGTAGATATGCATGTTCTCGGTAGCATCAATGGCGACCATTGACCGGATGGAGGTGAACGTCACAATAGCAGCAAAGGTCTCATCATACTCTACACTAGGCCGTTGAGAGAACCCCTTTGCTACCACCCGTGCCTTGTACTTGTCTATCTTGCCATCCTGTTTCCTTTTCAATTTCAGCACCCACTTGGATCCCATAACGTGAGCCCCGGCAGGTCTGTCCACCAGCACCCATGTCCAATTCTCCTCAATGGAGCTGTGTTCACTGCAAATTGCTTCACCCCAATCAACTTTGTCGTGCCGCTTGAGTGCCTCTGTGACAGACATTGGCTCCTCTTGAACCAGGAACGAATAGCTGAAGCCTGTCCATTCACCCTTGTCCGCATTGTAATGCTGCCGAGGAACTTTGAGACGCGAACTGCTTCTTGGACCTGCTAGCTGTTGCTGTTGATGTAGAGGCTGGAGGTTTGTTTTGTCGTTGATGATGGGAGAAGCATCCTCCTCACGGTCTGGAGGATCGGATACGCCGGAGTCGAAGTCTGATTCCTCCAAGTCATCTTCATCAGCTTCTCTCCCTATTGTAGTACCCAGTCCATGTCATTGTGCTGGTGCTTTGTCTTCCTCCTTGTGAAGTGTGAGCCACTCTCCCTGTTTTGGGGTGCTCTCAAGTTCAAGAAGCTCTCCCTTGCTCACAGAACGTTTATGGAAATCCACGTCTTTGTTGCGGGTGACCTTCTTAGCTCCTTGGTCCCACAGTCTATAAGCTCTGTGCGTGGTGTCATAGTCGGTGAAAACACACTTTTGTGCTCTTGCATCAAGCTTTCAAGGACCCTTACCAGCCTGGACCTTGGTAAAGCCAGTGCAACCAAGCACCTTGAGATGGGAGGCTTCCGGCTTATTGCCTGACCATGCTTCTTGAGGCGTTTTCAGCTACTGTGTCTGATTCTTCTTGCCTCTCCTTCACAGAGCTGTTGCATGTGTGAGGTTCACAAGATAGGTAGCCGTGCGTGCTGCTTCAGCCCAGAACCTAGGAGGCAGCTTGGCGTCAAAGAGCATGCACCTTGTCATGCCCAAGAGGGTCTGGTTCATCCTCTCTGCTATGTCGTTGCTTTGAGGTGAGTAGGGAGTAGTTATCTGGTGTTGAATGCCCTGTGTCTTGAGCCACTCTCTGCAGGCTTCGTACTCTCCCCCACTGTCCTGAATGCCTTCACCTTCTTTCCAGTCCGTCGCTCAACCATAAGGACAACGGTGAAAATGCCGATCTCCCCGTGTGTTATTACCCGTGACCCTCATGTACCCCTCCGTCAGAACAATTAGCCCCATCCGCCCCTCTGTCAAAACGATAAGCCCCATCCGCCCCTCCGCCAGAATGATAAGCCCCATTCACCCCTTCACCAAGACGATAAGCCTCATCCGCCCCTCACCCAGAACAAAAAGCTTCATCCGCCCCTACCCTAGAAAAATAAGCCTCATCCACCCCTCGGACAGTACTTGACCTTGAACCGTCAAAAATCACGGAATACAAGACTAATGTACCCAATGTTTTTGGTTTGACTGTTCATGACCATCGAAATGAAACCCTTCCATAGACAGGGACTGCCAAAAATGAATGCCTTGATCTACGTAGCGGCTCGGTGTGGTACTCGTCGGTGCACCTCCCTGCTTTGGATGTGAGTTTGGCCGCACATGACGGGTCGAAATGTTGAATGATGCATTTGAAATACACGAAGCGGTGCGGGCCATTGTCATCTCGTTTGTGCAGTCAAACCCGTATGTATGCTCTGCATACACAATGGTTATGAATGCAATCAGTTTCCACCCCCTTCGCGTGCTCACAAGTACATTGAACAAACCACCTATCAACATGTCCCATGTGCAAGATACGCATCCTGTTCCACTGTTGCAATGCTGGGATGGTCGCCTAGAAGCAGTGCACTGTCCTCAGAGAACCTTGATGTTTCCTCCCCCTCCCATGGTCCACGACACTGCGGTGGCCGAGTGGGCAAAGATAAAGCGCGCATGGGACATGGTCAACCCAAACAAACCCGTTGACCCATACACTATGTGTTGGCAATTGGGCATGCGGGAATTCCATGTTCGCCCGATGTACTGCCCACCGAGTTGAGAGCCATGGGTCTTGGATTGGCCTATTGTCTGTTTGCAGTTGTGACAATGTAGGACATGGATATGCGCTCCACGGAGGTTTCCATGGTCACCTTGTACTTGGCGTTATTCAACCCTCTGTGCTGGTCAGATGAGTTCAATGATTTTTCAAATGAAGTTAACGAACTACCACGCCCATTTTCATTACATTTCTATATTAAATCAGTGGAAAATGATTTGTATGCCCACCATTATATCATTCCATTATACTGATTCATGAGTGTTTTATCAGCCAAAATATCATACTTACTGGGCATATCCGCCTTGTATTGCATTACTTATGATCACATTATCTGTTGCTTCAGACACATTGTGAACAACATTACATGTGGACTAAAGGCCTATCTTCAAACACTTCTTGAACAGCCTTGCAGCAGACACATACCAAACAACCTAGCACACTGCACACTCTTGCCTGTGACATGTACGAATCATGATTAATGTGAATGAGTGTGAAGTTGATGTCTGCAGGTGGATTAGGGTGTAGGGTCAGTGACATAAGTTTTTTCCTCAAACTGTTACCTCCCATTATTCAGGATCGTCTACTTATCTAATGTCCTTGTAGTCAACCTACGTGTATGTTGAAGACATCTACAATGCCTCGCCTGCTAACTGGATGTTTTTTGTCCTTGCAAAAAACCTTTAACTCAACATTGGATCAGTGTTAACTTTTGTATGTGAAATTCATTATACAACATCATTCATGCTGCGACATGTCATTCAGAGGAATGGTTTTGGAAAATTTCCATGAATGAAACATGCATGACCAATGGCTACAGACAGTGAAGGTGGGATACATGATCTCCTCGAACAGTTCTTGACTTAGCCCTTGGAGGAATTGTGTGTGTGTGTGTGTGTGTGTGTGTGTGTGTGTGTGTGAGAGAGAGAGAGAGAGAGAGAGAGAGAGAGAGA
>SZWC01002334.1:70490-90717 GCA_023375785.1 Penium margaritaceum | reverse complement strand
AGAGAGAGAGGGGGGGAGAGAGAGAGAGAGAGAGAGAGAGAGAGAGAGAGAGAGAGAGATTGCTTTAGATCAGGCACATATAGGACGTCAGAAATCTGCAATGGGCTACTAGGAACAAAAAACTACATGATTCCAATGCACCAAACCAGACTCAATGCAGAAACATTGGACGGATCCGACGAGGCCAAGCAAGATGAATTCACCAAGAAACTAGGTCATGTGATGGATGTAAACAGGATAAATGACCCAAGAAGTTCCAGTTACACATACAGGTATAATGAAAGTACAACAAGCAACAGAGCACGTGTACTGGACAGGTTGCTCGGCCAATGAGTGTCGTGTTTGACATAGGATACACACCGTCTAACCAAAAATCCTTGTCATGACCAGCTCTGTCATCATCCACACCAGACTCGGCCCCTCCAGGGGCCTTGCCACATACCTGTAAAGACGAGGTAGAGGCATTGGGACCCTTGGGCTCAGTCAACACACTCACAACTACATGCTATGTGAGGAGCTGCTCCAACTTGACGATGTCATAGTCTTGCATATGTTGTGTGATGGGAGTGGATGTTACGCTGTGCAGAACGTAGATGGTGAACATGTAGAAGTTGAGGAGAGAAAGAACGATTGTGAAAGTTAGTTTCTTTAATCATTAGCACATTAGCAATATGTGTACTTCGATAACAAGTTTCAGAACAGTGGAACACGTACGGGCCGGTAGTGTGCGTAAAATTCGAGAACTCATCACATTTTTTAGGTTCAATGTAGTTACAGAAACTCCCAAGTACAGAGTTTAGGAACTCGTGTAAGTCTGGGACAAAAAACTTCCACCCCTTCTGGTTTCAATGTCCCAGAGTTTTGTGAGACATATGCCGATGTTCAACAAAACAACTGTCATTCTAATGATTGATCTCCCTCACCAATTTGTAGGGCTCCTAGCTGCTGTTCAATGTGTTGTAACCCTGCATTTCTGTGATACACTTGGTGAATTTCACTCCATTCATGTCCAAGGATGCCTTTGACTACGTTCTTTGTATCCTTTTCCACTTTGATAGGTGGTGCTGGAGGTACCTCCCTACGAGGGATTTGGCTGTCAAGATGTTGGTAGATCTTGAGTTGGTCAACAAAGAAAACTGGATGATGGTCATGTCGCCATCACGTGAAGCTTGGCAACGATAGGTGTCCACGTTTTGCTGATGGAAAAAGGGGTCCAGCCACTCAAGTTTACGTATTCTTGACCTTGCAGCTTGACATTTGTTAAACTGAGTAGTGTCTCACCAGATCATCTCGTCTAGCTGACGCTTCATCTCAATCAGCTGGGGATCGCTCATTGAATAGATTCCATGGACAGTTGATATGTTACACAGCTTTAGGTCAATCAGTTGGTCAAAACTGCATTGCAGAGGTACCTCTCAAGATAGTTCTTTGGGAGCGACCCCTTCAAGTTCTTTGAATCATGCTGCAAATGTCTTCGGTACGGCTGTAAACTTTGTTTGTGTTGAATCTTCTTAGTCTGTTGTGTCAAGTGTCACATTCTTTCCTTGTGGCCAGGTTCCACGTTGGCTAGCCGCACGTGACCTCCTTGTTGTAAGTGTCATATTTCCATTCGTAAACACACCAATGGCCTGTGTCTTTAGTGGTTGTTGTAACTTCATCTACTTGTTCCTCCTTTGATTTATCCTGTAACCATCCTTGCATTGTGGATCAGTCGATCGGATCCAGGTGTCTCTTCCTGCCATTAATGCAGACAAAGTCTGCAGTACTTGTCCCGTCCACTTGCATATTCTGCCAATGTAGGAAATCTTGTCCGAGGCTGATTTCTTGGTCCCTCTTTGGGCAAGCTCTCCAGACCATTACATTTGTAAATCCCTTATCTGCAGATATAGAGGTTTTTGAATCGGTGGATTTCATGTTGTATTTTGATGATTATTTCTCCACATGTTCCTGTTCCACCCATCAAACCCAGCTTCTGAGCCATCTTGGTACTCATAAAACTCTGAGAGGTCCCCCCCCCATCCCATAGAGCCGATACCTTTTCCTGTCCCTTGCAATCCCTTGGTTACACCCAGAGCATCATCCCCATTTTCCCCCCTCATACCCCTCATCAAAACTTGCGATCTCATGAATTCTCACCTGTGTTGCTATAAGCTGTTTGGATGGGCAATTGGTCATCATTGAATTTTCAAAACGGACAGGAGCTTCACCATCCATTCCTGTCCTATTCTGTTTCCTTTGAATTTTCTGTGCCCTTCTTCCTTCCCCCTTTTTGGCCTTCTGTTGCGGTTTGGCATAATCATGGAAGATATAACCCGACTTTCTGTAAGTCTAGCAAAGCCATTGAACCTTTAAAACAACAGCGTACAACAGAGGTTAACAGATGTTTGTACCAGCAGCAACTTTCCTCTACCATGATAAGGGTAATTACTTTGGTATTTCCATCATTTCAACCCCTGTATCTGAGCATTGTATTGAGGGCTGTCAGCCCGATCAACTAGTGCGATCATTTAGGAAAGGTCTCATGGATGCCAAAATATCCAATCTCTCACTAAACATCACGTTTGAGGTTTTTTTTGGTGGAAAGATAGTTCATTGAGGGCAATTTCCCTATTGTGATGATTTTGCAAAAATGTTTTTTTTTTTTGGTGGTATTATGAGATGCAGGACTTTTCAAGAACTTGTTGTATGTTTTGCTATTCGTCAGATTTATTTTCCAGAATTCTAAAACGTGCAAAAAATGCACATGAGATTGTTCTTGTCTGTTCATGAAGTCAGCAAATCTTCCCATATTGGATTGATCTACTCAAGAGGTAGAATGCCTGTGGTCAACAATGTGAGAGCAGCTGCATGAGTCATTGATCTGGCTCTTCCATTATCTTGCTTGTAGTGGATGTCCTTGAGATCAGACCACCGACATGCCAGACAAAAGTGAGGACCCAAGGTTAACCTTCTTCATGTCATTCTTGACCCTTTTGGATGCAGTAAACCTCCAAACTCGCTGGCCACATTCATACCATTGCTTCTCTTTTATTCTTAGGACCAAACAATTTGGAAAATAGTTGTAGGATTTGGGGTATTCAATTATTTCTGTCTTCTACCCACTGAGCAATGCTTCCTGCATGTCCGAATTGTAAACAAGCGTCTCCCCATCAAGTTGTTTGAGTAGATGATTGTTGATGCCGTCGAGTACAAGATTTTAGTTGAGGTTTTCATTGATGTTTTCTTGTTGGTTTGTGCCTCAAAACGCCACTCTGGGTGTCTCCTTGTTGGGCAATGGCAGGGACAAGGGATTCACTGGACTTGAGATGTCCATCACGGAATTAGTCATCAGAGTCGTCGGTCTCATGCCATTCTCTTGATAGCATATCGCAGCTGCCGCTGCTGCCATGTGCATCACATGCTGCTGTCCCTCCATCACCGAAGCCTTCTAAAGTTACCGTTGTTTGTGACCGGTTGCGCTTGCTTCACCATCATTCTTGGGAACTCTGCAAACTTCTGGACAACAGAGATTTGTTAAATACTTGCAAGAGGTTCTTGCATATGATTGAATTTAGTACGATCCCATACAGCACTGCTAGGATCTGATACCCAGTGTTACGCCAAGTGAAACGTAGATGGTGAACTGGCAAAATCTGCAGACCAATCGATGATTACAGAGTATAAGACACTGGAGTAGTAAACAATCATCGATAAGTGTATTTTGATGAGAAGTTTCAGAATGATTGAACACATGTATGCAAGTTCAAAAACAAGACCGATACATACTTGAGGTCTTGGCTGCTCAAGGCAAGAATTGTGTGCAAAGTTACATCATGAGTGGCTACTTCAAGAAACTCCACCAATAGGTTGAAGGGGTTTGAGAATATCTAGGTGATCTTTATGAACATTCGTATTGGCAATAGGTTGAATGAACATGATTGAAACATTGATACGGTTTGTGATTCTCCTATCAACCTTTTTTCAGAGTGGTCACACATGTTAGAATCTTTTGGAACAGAGCACCAGAGGTCGGAGCAGTTGGCCAAGATACCCACGGCTGGTCAGCACAGAAACCTTGAATACAACACACAGTGGGCCATGAAACTAATGAGACAAGTACTGACCCGTGGATTTGAAGAACTCATGTACATCTGGGAAGCAACATTTCGTGTGGGTGGCAGGGGTGATTGCAGAGTGACCAAATGAGGAAGAGCATGCACTTGCCTCAAAGGGTGCCTAAATTCCTTCATGATTTTCCCATGGCCGATGAGAAGGTATAGCTTCCATGTAGCACTACACTCTCCCGTATACGACCCTTCTCCTACTGAAAGTAATTAGTCTCCTTTCCACCCTTTCCTTCCCTTTCCATGGGTGCCCATAACAGTGATTGTCATGGGGTCACTCAAAGAAGGATTAGAAGAGACTATAGGGGCAGTGAAAACAACCTTCACCACCATGGCATAAAACAAATGAACACATGAAACTTCAATGGCAAGGGCTAGTCCTGCCTGGACGTCACCTAACATATGTCACAATGAAAATGAACCACTATTTCCCTGCCCAAATGCCAAGTTCCAGGTCACAAGTAGGTTTGACACTAAAAGACCTACACTATGTCACTTCCAGCTGAGGGCTACAAATAGGTCTGACTTGGAATGCTAGACATGAGGGAATATCATTGAGCCCTAGCAATAAGAAGATGGGCCATGTGATCAGGATGGAGGCGACCACTTGTACGGAGCTTATGGGTTGCTTGATGTCAATGTGTGTTACCTCCACTACCTGCACTAGCATGCCCTGTGCACTCACGGCCAAACCACAAGAAAGAACATAAATATTGAGAGATTAACACACCCCCTTGGCCGGGAGTGCGGTGGTTATACAGCGGAGATGTTACAGTTGGAGAAGGAGGGAAGAGGAAAGCAAAGCCTTGGTGAGAAAATCTGCCAGCTGTGCCTGTCCACTAATGACACACATTTCCACTGTCCCAGCCTCCACTGCCTCTTAAACAAAGTGATGATCGACACTGATGTGATTTGTGCGCGGATGCAATATGATATAATCCGTGGCAATTCAGCGTGCGGCTGAGCTGTCACTATGCACATTTACAAAAGATGTGTAAACACCAAGTTTCTCAAGCAGACGTGCAAGCCAAATTCCCTCCCATACCGCCTCACCTAATGCCATGTATTCTTCCTTGGCCACGCTGCGTGCCACACACGACTTTTTGGTGCTGCACCAATGTACTGCATTCCCCCACACACAAAACAGAAAACCACCCAACTGCAAGCTGCACAGTCATGAGCATAATCACTGTCACAGTACCCATCCAGAACTGGACCTGCAGCATAGGCAAACACCAGACTAAGGGCATCTGTGTCCAGCACATAACGCAACAACTTCAACAATGCTTTCTGATGCATGCTGAGTGGTTCTTGGCTGAAAAGTGAGAGCACATGAACTGCACATTCAATGTCAAGACATTTAGTCAAGGCAAGATATGAGAGACTGCCAGTGATATGTCTGTGGACTCTTGGATTTGTGTCAGGGCCGTATGTGGTGGTTCATGCATCCAACGGATGTGCATAGACATCAGGACTCATGGGTGTCTGCTGTTGTGGAAGATGTTGGACCAAGTGCTGGAAGCGTTCTGTGACATGGGTGATGAATTGGCCTTGATAGAGAGTCAGATTCCCTGCTGCGTGGTCATGTATGATGTTCATGCCGATGAAGTTCAGTGCCTCACCTAGGTCTGTCATTTTGTAATGGGCAGTGAGCATTGCTTTGGCGTGCGCAATGAGCGTGAGAGAGGGGGACATGATCAGCATGGTATCTACATAGACCAGCAACGGCAAGACCGTTGCCCCAATGGAGGGAAATGAGGGGTCACAGATGCTCTGTGTGCAACCACCACTATCCAGGGTTCGTCTGATTTCTTTGTTCCAGCAGCGAGGTGCTTGCATCAGGCCATACAGGAATTTCAGTAGAAGACATACCCAGTCTGTTCCATCGTCATAACCCTCTGGCTGCTTTACATACAGTTCTTCTTCTAGTGGTCCATTCAAAGCATTTTTTACATCCACCTGGTGGATGTCCCAATCTTCATGTGCAGCCATGGCAAGCAAAGTACAGCTGGTCCCATACTTACCCACAGGTACATATGTCACTTTGAAATCCTACCGTGGGGTTTGATGGAAGTCTTTAGCCACAAGTCTTGCATTATACTTCTCAATCAGACCTCTGAGGTTGCTTTTCAGCTTGGACACCCATTTGACATGAATGGCCTTGCGGTCGGGTGACAGAGGCACCAGCTCATACACCTTGTGTTTCAATTGTGCATTCAGTTTTACAACCATACCCTTTTTCCATTCAGCAGCATCCCGGGGTCCCGCTGCCTCAGTCAGTGTTTTCATTACAGTATGATCAAATGTTTTAGGAACAACTGTGTGACAAAACTCTCTGTAGTCAAATCCAGAAAGATCACCTAGGGATCTCCACACTAGTTCAGGCGTTGAAGTTTTTGCACATTCTGCCTCAGCAGGAAGTGTCAGTGGCATGAGGCCTGGGGGTACCTGGTCAGCACTGGACTCTGTGCTGGCCAGATCTGTGGATGAAAACAGTATTTCGGCATGGGAATGGCCATGTCATTATCCCGCGAGGGCCGAGCCACCCGATTCACATTAATTGGTTGACATGGCATAAAGATACGCTCACTCACATACTCTGGGTACTGCTCTTGTGTGGAAAGAGAGGGAGCACGACGCATTGTATGAATGGCCTTATAGGATAGGTGCTCCAAGAAAGAGGCATGTTGACTTATGACAAAACAGTGATTTGTTGGGTCCCAAAACTGCCATGCCTTGGGGCGTGAGAGACCTCAACAAAGACACACCAATGAC
Source organism: Penium margaritaceum (assembly GCA_023375785.1). Taxonomy (NCBI): domain Eukaryota; kingdom Viridiplantae; phylum Streptophyta; class Zygnematophyceae; order Desmidiales; family Peniaceae; genus Penium; species Penium margaritaceum. The sequence goes on along the minus strand of SZWC01002334.1, from coordinate 83,839 downwards.
CACATGGACTCAGTTTGTTCTCTCGTTGTGGTGGCATAAACCAGACATGGACCACTGTTTCCCATACCCTGAGGTATAGTTAATCGTCCACATCTTATACACGTTGCATTCAGTGTATTAGGTACGTATATTTGGGTAATTTCCATGAAGTTGTCTTAAGATTTGGTCATCTTCTGTTCACATGGTAAACTATGTGCACGATACCTGTGCCTTAGAGAATTGCATATTATGATTTGATGATGGAAAAGAAAAATCTAGGTGAAGCGTACAATAGATGTACATATGTCTTGAAGCATTTTGAATGGGCTTGTTTGTAAATTGGATGTTTAATTTCTGATTTTGTTACCTCGAACCAAAATCAACTTCTTGTTGAGCATAGTATTGCAATTACTTGACTGTTTTTCTATCTGCGACAAACTGCGGAACTCATCTTCCCCCCCCCCCCCCCCCCCCCCCCCCACCTGTTGAATGTTTTTTCCCCTTGTTCAGTGTTGTAGGAAGGATCAGGAATGCTCTACCCCTTGTGGAGGTATGATCCCTGGATCCGTTGTAGAGTGATTCAACTCTGCTCTGTCTCGTGTGAGATATGAGCTGTGAGTACACCATGTGGGTGAGTGGTTATCTTGGCCATTTCGTTGATTTGGCCAAGTGAGAGGTCATGAATTCGATCCTGGCCCGATGGATATCTTGTTTGCTATGGAAGCTTCCAAGAAATAAAGTCCGTAGTTTCTTGACCGCTACATGGTTGGTCTGTCACCTTGACAGTAGGATGCTTATGTGTCAAGCCCACAGTGCAATTCTATTGGTGATGTGGCTGGTTCGGGCCACTTCCCAAGAATGTGCTTTTGAGTTCTAGGACTGGACAGACAGCTATGAAAGGACTTTTCTTGCATGCTGATCAGTTAACCCTTGCTTGATGCTCTCTTGCCTATTGACGACTTGAGCTCTTCTTGAGATGTAATGCTAAGGCGTTAGTACTCTTGAAGGTGAAGTGTATGCCTGATTAAGTTTGGGTTGCATGACACATGTCAACAAAGGAAGAAGGACTAAAAACCTTTGTGAGCTTTTTGGTTTTGCGGCTTCTCTGCCACAGGTGGTTAGCTCAGTAGCTAACACGCCCCTCCTTAACCGATTGTATTGGAGCAGTTGAGCTGGTGCGTGTATTGTATTGCAACTATTTCTGTACATTAGTGTACCATGTACACTAATGCATTTTTTTACATGTCCATGAGATACACGAACCATATGCACTTTACCAATACAAATTTACTTTTTGGGGGAGGGGAGAGGTAGCACGGGATCCGATGCCCCCCCCCCCCCCCCCCCCAAGGGTAGAGTGTACTAGCGAAGTGTAGCGGAGTGGCGTAAGTATTTCATGTGATGAGAAGAAAACAGTACACTGGTGTATCTCCCCTCGTCGACCGCTTATCTATCACGATTGACAGTCAACAATAAACAATGAAGGACCAAGAATGATAACCAATGGGTACCAATCAGCAATCAATGGTCGACAGTCAACAATCGACGACCGTCCATGGTCGATGTTGAAAGGTGAGGAAAGCTGACTACAGAATGGACACCACTTTGTAAGGACCCCCCCTCCAAAGCAACGGATGCATTGGGGTAGTATAGCTGGTGCGTGTATTGTACAGAAAGTAGTGTTGTACACTTATGTGTCACGTACATTAGTGTTTCTTTTTTTTCCCAACACGTAGACGGGATGTACCAACCAGTTACACTTTGCTAATGTACTCTACCATTTTGGAAGGGGGGGGGGGGGTCATCCAGATTCCAAGCTTACCCCCCTCACCCTCCCTTAATGGGTCAAGTATATTAGCAAAGTGTACCTGGTGATTGTATGGATTATGTGTGATGAGGAAGAAAAATCCACTAGTGTGTTCATAATCGATGGCATACATATACATGACAAAGCAGTCACCACGTAGTCGGGAGTCTCACCCCCCTCCCCCCCCCTCCCACCTATGACCGAGTGTATTGGGGCTGTGTATCGGGGCGTGTATTATGGTGACCATGTATTCTGTTCACTAGTGTATTCTACATTATTGTATCTTCTTAAATTTCTTTTAGATACACGCACCACATACACTCACCCAATACACTTTGACAATTTGGGAAGGGGGGGGGGAGGGGGATGTGGGGTTGGTCTAATGCTGACCCCCCATCCTCCCTCCAAAGGTTGGAGTGTATTGGTAAAGTGTATCTGGTCAGTCTATCCGGTTCATGTGGTTGACACCAAAAAAAAAAAAAAACACTGATGAACTGGGTGATGATTGCTTGTACGAACTCAAAAACCGTCGATGTACGAATATCGACTATTATGATCTCACAAAAGAAGTTTGTTAACAAGGACGTTGGATGATCTTCACAAAGTGACCACGGAAATTTGACAATAGATGGTTTTGAGAGAGTTATGTGATTGTGAAGCAAGACAACGCCAAATTGGTCACCTTGTCGTCCCATCCCCCCCCCCCCCCCCCCCCCCTCCCCACAATCATAGTCTATTGGAGCTGTAAAGTGGGACGTGTATTGTACAACATGAAAAAGTACACTAGAGTATTTTTGTGAGTGTTTTGAATGGGAGGTTTGAGAATCCCCCCGCCGATAGAAGGGAACCTGCTAGCCCCCGTTACCGCGGGGCTGAGCAGGAGCCCATGGAAGCAAAGAAATGAAACCCAAATCCCCTGGATGTGACTTTGGGAGAGTTCTGGTTCCTTAGAGTTTCAGATCAAGAAATAAGCACTGTAATGTCTTCCTTTCATAATACGTTTGATGTATATGTACAACTGTACATGTTTTATACACTGTTTTTTACACTGTAAGTGGAGTTGTGAAACACTTGACCATGGATTTTACTATGTGTTTCAAACTTTTATTGCAAGAACTATACGATGTTGTTTGTGTTCAAGTATTCACATACATTTGTATGTCTTTGAACAGATGTTACAAATTAAGTCGTGTCATAACTTCCACAAAATTACCATGAAACCTCTAAAGGCGTGCATTTAGTATGTACACTTTGTAAGGAGCGCGTCTTCTAAGGGTGATTAACCATAAAGGATGCATCACCAAGGGTTATCTGCCATTGTTCAGCAACTCTATTTTTTGGTGGAGTGTTGGGTGCTGTGGACTGATGTTCGACTCCTCTCATTTTCAGTTCTGCTGTCAGTGTCCCAAGGAACTCTCCACATCTGCCAGGTTCTTACCTTAACTGCCAAGAATCTGTCTGTCTCTCTGCCAGCAAAATGATTTCAGCAATCGCACTTTGTGCCATCTGCTTTGGTTGTGAGAAGGAAGGCCCAGCAAAACCAAATTTAATCATCAGTGAGGGTCAAGACGTAGAGTGATGCATACTGAACTGATGGCACTGGCATCGGTCCTGACAGATCTACACGTACCAGTGCGAGGGTTCCTCATGGTAACGCTGTCAGACCTGGAGAAAGTTTTCTTGTGTGCCTTCCCTTCTTGGCACTCAAGACATGTGTCTGCTTTTAGGCCATATGGACAGTCAATAGGAAGCAAACCGTGTGCTGGGGTGTCCTTCTGTAAATCAGCAACTGTCTCTATGACAAAGGGGAACAGGGTCAGTTTGTACAACATGTCAGTGTCCAGTGGCCCATGAGCCGGTAGGGCACCCGACAAAGCAAAGACCATGCACCGTTGCCTTTGTGTAAGTGCAGAAACTTTGGCCTACTGGTCTAGCTTTTCCCCCCATTTTTTTTTTGACTTTCAGTCGCGGCACATACAAGACACCAATCAACCATAACACTCCGCCTGGTGCTTCTAGCGCCACTGTCTCCACACCTTCAACCGACACCAACTCCCCGGACCTGGTCTTCACACCCTCAACATGATGCATGGCATGAAATGTCACAAACAACTGATGATGTGGCGACATATGATGTAATTCTGCAATGTCAAACATCCATTCATGCCATTGATGCAATTTGTGCATAGTGGTGATATGTGTGTGCCCCGATATTTAACCTGGAAGTTGTGGTTTGACGGTCAGCTCAGGTGTGTGCAGCTCCATGGGCGCACTGCACCCGAGTCAATGTGGCAGTGCCATTGGTTTCTGTAGCTCAGTCATTTCAATTTGCACTCTCTACGCCCACGCTGGAACCGGGGCGGGTGCACTGGCATAAGAAGTCATGAAGAAGGCCCCCTGAAACAGTGGTGGAGATGAAGCTGGTGCTGATTAATACATGGGCGGATGCAGCTATGGTGGACCAAAGGTTGCTGCCATCCCAAAGGGTGCTGGCGCACGAGGCCCTGCCACAGCCTGAGTCTGTGCCAAAGCCTGTGTGTTCAGGAGGGGACTCTGATACCAAAGCAGAAATACCCTCTACCTCTTCCCTCATTCACCTACGTGGAGCATAACACTGTGGTCAGAATGAGACAGACGGGAAGCAAAATGGAGGTGTGTGTTAAAGGTAAGAGGAGAAAAAAGGGGGTGGTTCTGTGTGGGGAGGCTGATGAATCGAGCAGGCCGATTGATCAGCCTCCTCCACCTCTCATGCGTGTGTCAGGCATGTGCGTAAGAGGTGGTGATGTCGCTCACCTTCCAGAGGTGAGGGTGGCCACAGCCAAATATTTGGCATGCCCCTCTTGGTCAGACGGACAAGAATCTGGCAGAATTCCAACACAACATGTCACTACGGACTAACCGCTAAACAGATTCAGACAGGGAAACAGCCAAAACAGTCAGCAAAATGTTAGCAGTGAGTGTAAAGGAACATCTGGCAATGCCGGGGTCATGATTCAGTTTTCTGATAAACAACACTGCTCTTTGACGGGTCTTCTGAAAATTGGTCTCACTCTGAAACCTGTTGCCAGTGGCTTCATGCAGTTGCTCCGTAACTGCCGAACTTGCGTTTGCTCCCCCAGTCTTTTGCACACTCCACCTCATCAGGAGTCTGCACTACTATGGACGTGAGCCGAGAGGTCACAGTAAGCTATGTACATAACATTAGCCATCAGCTCCGGTGTGTGTAGCTCCATGGGCGCACTCTACTCAAGTCCAGGTGCCAGTTCCATTGGCTACTGTAGCTCAGTCATCTCAACGTACACTCTCTACGCCCATGCTGGAACCAGGGCAGGTGCACAGGCGTAAGGAGGCATGAAGAAGGCCCCCTGAAACAGTGGTAGAGATGAAGCTGGTGCTGATTGATACATGGGTGGCTGCAGCTGTGGTGGACCAAAGGTTGCCGCACCAAAGGGTGCTGGCGCACGAGGCCATGCCACAGCCTGAGTCACACATGCTGGAGGGTGCAGATGCTGGCCGGGCGGGAGCGGCGACGTTGGTAGGTCCACTACCAGTCATTTCTGTTGCATAGAGGGAGTCATGATGCACTGAAGGGCCAGGTAGGCCCTCCATTTGTGATCCAGCTGTCCACAGTAGTTGCAGTTCTGGTTTATCACTCCTTGACCGCGACCTTGCCCTCCGCCACCTTGACCGCCACGGCCTCCTCCGCCTTCCCCGCCTCCCCTACCTCCTCCACCCCATTGATGGTGCAATGGAAGGGAAATGCCTCCTCCCTGATGCACAAACACACTCATTGCTGCGCCCTCATCTTTCTGCATCTTGCCTTTCAAAATGTCTTTGCAGTTACACAGCTCCTCAAACACCAATACTAGGTCATTATCTCGATGTTGGCGACTTCCAACTTCCGAAGCAGTCCATGTCAAAAATCCTTGCAGAGTTCTCTAAGATGCAAGAGAACCGGGTCCAGCCACTTGAATGGTGCAGCCGGTGCTGAGGCCGAATCCTGCCAACGAAGGTCCATGGTCCATTGGATGAAGGTTGCAAAGCTTCTCGCACAGGGCCATGACCAAAGCCATTCCCTACTCCTCCCTTTGCGTGGTCAAGTGTTTCCATGCATCTTGAGATCGAGTTTCTGCATTGCGAGGGTTCTCGGGATCCTCCCCTTTCCCTCCAAAATGGAAGTCACAAGCTGAGTACTGCTGATCCTCAGGAGTGTGTGGACCATGGCATTGAATGCGCTGAGAATCACCCGTGCATCGGTGTCGTCTGCCAGTGGAGCTATACATTAGTCCTCAAGACCATGCTCCGCCACCCATGAAAGGAACATTTCCTTCCATGACAGAAAAACACGTGAGCCCAGGAGTGGCGATGCCAAGTCTTTGTGGAACAAGACCTTGCTCAGGTCGTCCCAGGGCATTGTGGTGGAGGTGGTGCCGGCGCCGGTGTTGGCACCTATGCTAGCTCTAGCATTCACACCAGCCCCTCCAGGAGTGGATGTTGCTGCACTCATGAATCCTAGCAGCCTGCCTGGGAGCTGCAAGAACATGCTAGTCCTCCTGCCCGCTTTTTTTCTGCCGAAAAACGTTTTGGCAGCAATTCAGCGGGGCCACTTTGGGTCCAGTTTTCTGTCGCAAGCCCAACGTTTGATAGGAAAGATTTTTCTTGACCTGAGGAAGGCTCGCAACCACCTTGAACCTGCAAAGACACTTGATAGGCCGGGAGACCCTGCTGTCACCACTGGATGGGTGGGGAAGGTGCTTGGGAGCACTCTTTCCTTGACCCTTTGTCCCTCGAACATTACCCCCCTTCTCTCCTGCCGTCTCCACCCTCTTGGCACAGCCTAGGGCTGGACTTTTTACATGCATGGTGCCTTGCACGGCCTGCTGTCACAAAAGCCGCACGGATCTACTTCCACTCTCTCGGTGTCTTTGCCTCTTTCTCCTCAAACGTCATCCTTACCCTCTCTTCTGTGGCCTCCAACCTCTTGGCGTGGCCTAGGGCTGAGTAAACGACAAGCCCAATTCTTCAAACGGCCTGCATCCATGGAATTTGTGCATATATACTTCAGCATGCAACTTGGCTTTCCCTTTTCTTGCTTTGCGCCGACTCCAACCGCCACCGTTTGCCGTCAAACCATGCTGTGATACCATATGAATATTTTGACGGTTCCGATGCAAGTTGTGGCAAGGAAAACTGTTCAATATGGAGTGAGAAAAACTTGGATTACTCAATAGCCATGGTCGAAGCTTGCTAATAGCAGCTCAAAACACTGTTACGGGTTGAAGCTCGCTAGTCGAGCTCCACCCTTTGGCCGGTGAGCATCGCTTGCCGGCAAGTCAAACGAATCGGGGAAAACACCCCCGGAACCCCAAAATTGAGAGAGCAAGGGCTCCCCCTGCCCGCACACTACCTAACATGTCGCTATGAAGGTGACCTACTATTTCTATTTCCACATGTCAAGTTCAAGGTCACAAGTAGGTTTGAATGTGCAATTCCTAAACTATGTCGATTCCAGCTGAGAGCTACAAATAGGTCTGGAATGGAAGGCTAAACATGGGGGAATGCTGTCGGGCACTGTAGAGAAGAAGATGGGCCATGCAGACAGGATGCAGGCAAACAATCAAGCAGAGCTTGAGGATCGCATGCCGTCACGGTGCGTCACCTCCACTCCCTGCACCAGCATGCCCTGCACACTCATGGCCAAACCACAAGAAGGAATAAAAACAGAGCCTTGTGATTGCTTGCAGCTTGATATCCATGGCAGTAGTAGAGATTTATCACATAGTTCCAGTATTCACCAGGGGATTCAGAATTTCCCATTCTGTGATACACTGGCCACATGCCGTGCACGTCTTTGCCTCCAAGAGGGTGAAGGAAATTTCCAAGAACCTCTGGAGATTGTGTGCTAAGTGACACGATTCCAATGCAACTGAGTTTGCTCAATTTGGTGAAGTTTCCAGGAAGTTAGAGTTCAGGTACATGGGCGGCCATGGAGCTCGCACCTAATTCCTAGCACAGCGATGAGGAGGAGGGCTAACGGGCAATTCTCGCTGATTGAGCTCACCCGGCGGCCGGTGCGTGAGGCTGGCCAGTGCTCCTGCATCAGTGAGGGCAAAAGCCTCTCGCATCTCACAAACTTGGCTAACCCAGATTCGGGCTTAGTGACTGAACTAGACCATCCAAAACTACCATCAGTCCAGACGTTAGACTAGTATAACACAGGTCACCAAAGAGGTGGCTCAAGTACGACAGTGCTAACCAGAAAAGAACAAGGTTCTTGGCTTTCGTGCTAGGCGTGGGCTATGCTGCCCGGTGGGAGGCGAGCACATGCGGTAGGTCCACTGATGGCGCATGCGCTTTCTCTGCGTCGCTTCCGCTCCCTGTGTCAGCATTTCCTGCACATTTATGGCCACACACAAGAGAAACATGTACAGGGGAGAATTAAGACGTGCCCTTGGACATGAGTTCTGCAGAGGTGCAGCCAAGCTGTTACAGTTGATGATGAAGTGAAGGAGAGGGAAGAGCTTTGGTGAGAAAGTCAGCAAGCTGGGCAGTTCCCTCGATGGAGCAAACTTGCATAGTGCTTGCTTCAACAGCTTCACAGACATAATGGTGTTCTACATTGATATGCTTTGTGCGTGGATGCAACACACCATCATTCAATGCAATTCTGCACACTGCATAACTGTTACTGTACAAAGGTACTAGGGGCACATGCATACCCAATTCTTCAAGTAACCTTGCCACCGAATTCCCTCGCATTCAGCTTCACCCAGTGTCATGTACTCCGCCTCTACCATTCTGCGTGCCACACATGATTGTTTAGTGCTGCGCCAAGACACTGCCGTGCCCCACATTCAAAAGACATAACCTCCCCGACTGTGAGCCTAACAATCACGCACATAGTCACTGTCTCAGTACCCATCCAGCAGGGGATTGGTAGTGGGGGTTAAGACGACACCGCAACTAGCAGTGTCCAGCACGTAGCAAAGCAGTTTCAGCACAGCTTTGTGATGATTACTGCATGGTTTCTGACTGAAATGGGCTGACACATTGACTGCACATGCAATTTCAGGGTGTGTGGTGGATGCCAGAGACGACAGGCTAACACTGATCTGTCGGTACAGTGTGGGGTCGCAGTCTGGTCCGTAGTCAGTTGTGTGTACATCCGGTAGATGGGAATAGATGTCAGGGCTCATGGGAGAGTGCTGAAGTGGCAAGTGCTGCACAAGATGCTGAAAGCGTGCTGTTAGATGTGCCATGAACCGTCTTTGGTGCAGTGTGAGAGTGTGTGCTGCTCTGTCTCTGGTGATGGTCATGCCCAAGTATTTGCATGCTTCACCCAAGTCTGTCATGTTGTAGTGCTCTATGAGCAGTTCTTTGGTACGTTTGATGAGAGAAATAGGAGGGGAAAGAATGTGGAGTTCATCTACATAGACTAAAACTGCAACATGGATATGCCCCTCCTACCACAGGAAGGAAGACGGGTCACAGACACTTTGGGTGAATCCACCTGTGTCAGAATGCCCTGCACTCTCATGGCCACACACGAGGGAAGTATGTACAAGGGAGACTGAACAGCTTGTCTGCGCATGCATGAGTGGGCCTCCAAGGATGTTTTAGAGGTCAATCACAGTGCCACGATGCACCGTCCCGATTAGGTGTTAGGCAACACGTGTCACTATGAGTCTCTGATGTGTCTACATGGTCAGATAGGGACTCAGGTAGTACAGTCAGATTCCTTTTCTCTTTTCCAGATCTCTAAATAAAGGTGCTAGGTGCTGAATTTTTCATTACACACGTGTGTAAGAGGATGAAACACAAACAACTTTGGACTTTCTGTTGGCAATGCCATCTAGGAGGGTCTATGAGAGCAGCACATGTGGACAAGCCTGTCTTCCCCTTTGTGCCAGGCATCAAGTCCGCCTGCGTGGAGAGTGGTCCATGCATCCTAGATTTCATACCTGCCCGTTGTTTTATGAACTTTTTTTGCTACCTAATTTTGGGTTAGTTATTAAGACAAAGTTGGTCAGAAGGGTTCTTTGAGCTTCGTGATCTCGTTTTCAATCACTCTTCCTACATTGTGGCCATCGTCATATTCACTGTCTGCTTTTACTCTCTAGCAATCAATCCAGAGCCTCCTTTAGTGTGTCCGTAATGACTTTCAACTCTCACGGCTAGTGGAGTGACCTTGCTCTAAACAGCTGCCGGATTTCCAAATGCATGGTGTGCTGATTTTCATGCTATTTGCAAAGCACTGCTTTTTTCCATGTATGTGGGATTCATGGCCTCCGTGCCTCTTACACGGTGGAATCAACAGTATTTCTTCCTTGGATACAACACTCAAGTGTTGCAGAATTTGCTATTCATCTAGTCACCACTGTTCTTGATATATAGCTATTACTAGAGCTATTACTGTCTCGGTGTTTTGACGGTAGCCTCCGCCATGCTGTCACCGCTGCCTGGTTTGACGTGGTTTATGAAACTTATCTAGATGCAAATGTAAATCTTTTCCTCAAGGAATTCCAACGAGAAAAAGAATGATGTCTCTGGAAAAAATCTGACTTGTTGTGGTGATGACATTAGTTGAGCAATGATGATATCAACATGCAGCAATCCAAATGGAGTGAATTTGGGGGGGGGGGGGGGGGGAGATAATGCATGCGAAGGTGCTGAAGAACAGTGGTTTCAGGCTTAAAACCAAGAATGTGCTTAACAATATGATTTTCACTTCAACCCAATTGTTGGAAGTGTTCCTGGACTCATGGGTATGACGTCATCCTTACATAATACAAGGCAAAAAACGATACACAACAGCGGCGGTAGAAAGATTATGACTCGGAATTTCCAACAAGAATACACAAGTTAAAGATGGCTGTGAAATGAGGTAGTTGCACTATCACGAGCTCAAGGTGGAAATAGGTACAACCTGACTATACCTTTGTTGACATCTCTCATCACTGCAACCACTGTGGGAGAGAGTGGGGAAATCCACTGGCTTTGCTACGTCTCCTTTGACTTTTGTAACTAGTACTCAAAGAATTTGCCATGGTTGTGGCCGTGAGTTGGCGTTGCAGATGAAGCATGTGGTAGACTCCTGGTCTTTCAAGGACCTCAAAGCAGCGGTAGACTCCAATCCTATTGGCGTCGCAAATTCTCCATTGTATACCTCTGTGATAACTGCCCTGCTACTCTAATTCCATGAGAAATGTCATGGAAGCTTCCTACCCTCATTATTTCCTGGTGGGCATCATTGTCCTGGGCAGTTGGTGTGGTTGCAATGACCACACGTTCACAGCAAGGGCTGATCTAGTAGAAATGTACATGTGGTAAGCCTCATTTTCAAAGAGAGTGAGAAACTCAAAAGTTGCGTGGCACGTCGTGGCAAGTGAGTTCTCTCTAAAACAATCCAGATGCTACAAATCTGGGCATGATTATAAGCACACTGATCACAACAAAGTTGAGGGTGAAGATGTGGAATCAGCAAACTGATCCCTGTGTAATGGGCACAAAGGGGCTAAGAATTATGTAAAATTATGAGTCCAAGTAGGAAAAATCACCAAAAAGTGATTTACACCCAACTCAAACAGAGAATTCCCGGTACCAATATTACTTCTCCAGCTCTTGTAAATCAACCAGCAGTTTTTTCCATGCACACATGCACACCACCAGCTGTGCTGCGGTGCTGTGCAGGGTTGCTTGGTGGCTATGCCCGTGTCCGGTGACTGTACAAGCATGAACATGAGGTGAGAGTTCACCAGAAGATATGTACAGGAATGTGTACGAGAACAAAGTGAGTGGCGGTTGCATCTCTGAAAGGCCACAAGGCCACAACCGCCTTGTGGCTGCAGCTTCAGCCCACCATTTAGAGGTTCATGTGCACCCCTAGCATCTGCGACAGCAGCAAAGACACAGCCCACAGCTCATCTGCACCCTTGCCTCGGCCATAACTTCTGCATTGGCAGTGGCAGTGTCATTGGCAGCCGCAGAAATCGCAGCAGCAGCAGCGTTCTAAGTGCACAGTGGGTCTGTACCCACATGACTGCTGTGACAGCTGCAACCGCCTTGTGGCTGCAGCTGCAGCCCACCATTTCAGGGTGCATCTGTACCCCTAGCAGCCACAAAAGTAGTGCAGACGCCGCCCACAGCTCATCTTCACCCTTGCCTTGGCGGTAGCTTCCTCATTGGCAGCAGCAATGTCATTGGAAGCTACAGCCATCGCAGCAGCAATAGCGCTCTAAGCGGACAGAGGGTCTGCTCCTACACGATTACTGTAATAGTTGCCACAGCCTCCTGGCTGCAGCTGCAGACCCCCCATTTGGGGGTGCATCTGCACCCATTGAAGCCGCGATAGAAGTACAGTTACAACCAACATCCCATCTGCACCCTAGCCTCCATTTATGGTCAATCACCCCAAAAGTACACACGGATAAACTAGTGTACAAAATTGGAACATATGTGGAGGATGTTTCCAGGAAATGAGATACCATTAGTAGGAATGCTTCGAGGAAGTTTCATGTAAATCCTAAATACACAGAAACTTTAATGTATAATACCCTGGAACTTTCATTGAAATTCATTCAAGTCCTCATATCCTTAAAAAAAAAACTTTAACGAATAAAAATTCTGATTAGGGGTTTGGGGTTTTACTTTTTTACTTGCCAGGGCACCTGCCATGCCCCACGGTAGCGGGGCCTGGCATGTTCCCTTTCTTTTAGCATGACACCCACCCTAACCCGACGGTTCAACCCATTAAACTACGGGGTTGAGAGTTCGCCATTGCGAACCCTCACACATGTCCTTAATAACCCCCCCAAACTTCAAGCAAACCCCTAGTTGCACTGTGGGGTTGGGGTTTTATTTTTGTACTTGCCTGGGCACCTGCCGGACCCCGCGATAGCGGGGCCCGACAGGTTCCCTTTCTTTGACCAAGAAAGGTGGCACCTCTAAGGTGACCCCTATTGTGACATACATTTCTCATTTATATGTTTGTTATAGATTACCTGACACTGTCTTGTTGTTCTTTCTTGTGTGGTCTCATGTGGCAATTTTTCGTTTGGCCGAGTAATCTGTTGTGGCTGCGGCAGGTCATTTGTCGCGTCTGCGACATCTTGACTGCAGCTTTCACGAAAAAAACACTGTCGTTCCAATGACAATGAAGGGATGTTTCTGTCTGATTTGGGGGAGAGGGGGGGGGGGGCTCCATTCTTCCCGTACTAATTGCCTCTTTATGGTCAATCATCGAACGGGCATCGATGGGTTTCGACGGGTTTGGATGCCATGCGGGGATAAATCCGTCTCCTAATGGCACATTAGTTACAAAAACATCTGTCGCGGATACTGGTAGGCAAGTTATAGCTTCTTTGAACTTACGATCTCCGTAGATGTATGCAGATCGACATCCAATTGCAAAGATGAAACTATTTTATTCATCGGATGGACAATGTGCTTATGAGCAAATCCTTGCAGTTGGGGGGGGAGCAGATCCTTCCGTCGATGGCTGTCGATCGACGTTCATAGAGATAAAAACACCTGTGTATTACGAACAGTGTCTATCAGATACACT
>SZWC01002334.1:48622-69336 GCA_023375785.1 Penium margaritaceum | reverse complement strand
GGGGGGGGGGGGGAGGGACGTGCTTAAGGTTTTGCTTCGTGTTCTTTCGAATGACAGGTATTCATGGGACAATGTGCGTACAAGAAAGCTTGCAGTTTGTGTTTGACGGAGTCCGTGCATGTACGTAGATCGACGGCGACAGGGATTCCGGAACATTTTCTCAAGAAATACACTTGTGTATTACCAACAGTGTCTATCAGATACACTCACAGATACACTGCCCCAATACAATTTCACATTTTGGGGGTGGGGACAACTCGCACCTCCCACTCTGAAGTTGAAGTGTATTGTGGGAGGTTTATCGGGTAGTGTATACGGAGCAGGGTCCTTTTCGTACACAAGTGTATGAATACACTTGTGTACATTTTCTATTGTAAGCAAGATACACTCCGCAATACTCTCCCCCAATACACGTGGTGTCTTTGGGGGGAGGGACAATCGACTTTGAGCGAATCACACTCGCAGCAGTTGCGGACTTTCAGAAAAATGACTGGATGCCCTTTTCTCTCACGAAGACTGAACTCTATTCCATTTCTAGAACTTGATCACATGATGTGTTGGATAAGTATACCCGTACAATATTCATAGGACACAAATAGGTGACCCTACAAATCATTGACTATATTTTTTAACTAACGTAGAAAATTGAATTACAATTCACTGTAAATAATTATAAACTCTCTTCAAATAAGATCACATTTGTTCACTCAGAAATTAGTGATGTAATAAGTGTGTACATGCTAGTAAACTTCTGAGAAGTGAAGATAATGGAGTAGTAGTATACATAGGTAATGAAGTGTATAGAAGAGGGGTGATTAACCATAACTCCTAGCCTCGGCCAAATCTTCCTCATTGGCAGCGGCAGCGTCATTGGAAGCAACAGAGATCGCAGCAGGAGAGATTCTGTAAGCGCACAGTGGATCTGCACCCGCACGACTGATGTGACATCTGCAACTGCCCCCTGGCTGCAGCCACAGCCTGCCATTTTGAGGTGCATCTCACCCCTCATAGCTACCACAACAGTGCAGCCACAGCCCAGATCTCAAATGCACCCTAACCTCGACCGTAGCTTCCACATTGGCAGCAGCAGTGTCATCGGCATTAGTAGCGATCGCAGCAGCAGCAGCAGCAGCAGCAGCAGCAGAAGCAGCAGCTTGCACAGCTCCTAATGCACCTGCACCTGTGCGCACACCACATCAGCCACAGCAGCTGGTCCTCCACCGTTGATTAGCAGCTACCCAGCAGGGTAGCTGCTAATCAAGACAGCATGCATCAGGACAGCATGCACCCTGGCTTTTCTGCTGGAGTCCAAGTCCATCCCCACGTCACTCACAGTCAGGCGTGAGCACGACCACATTTAGGAGAAGGCCGCATATTACAAGGCCAAAGGATAGCGGGAGCAGTGGTCATGTGTCCAACGCTGCAGCCCTGGATATCATCCTAGCAAGGATTACGAACCAACCAAGGAATACGTGTAGGAGGCCGCTGCACAGTATGCAGCCCACTGACATTCAGCATTCAAGGACTTGCCAACACCACAGAACACGCCAGCTACGGGAACTCTACGGTGTTCACAACCTCCTCAATCTCTTGTAAGCTCACGCATTGCCCATAGGACGCATCACGAGAGTCAACATGCAGCCCTTGGTGGGGCAGCACAAGCAGCTCCCACGATAGCATGCAGGCCTCTCTTGTGCCACAACTCTGCTTCTTTGGTTGTGTCTGGCTCTGAGTCTTCTTTGTTGATGCCGTTTGACATCCTCTCTGTCTTGGAGGCAACACTAGTCTCCAGCGCTGCCGTTACCTCCACGTTTTCTGTGAATGATCGTACTGATCATGAACCCCCCAGCACTGCCGCTTGTAGAGCTATTGCGATACACACAACAGCCAAAGTTGACCAAGGTCCCCTTGCTGCAGCTGCCATCAATTCAGTTTCCCATGTTGCTTCTGCAACAAAAAAAGTAGCAGCAGCAGCAATAGCAGCAGCCACTGCTTTGTCCAAGACAGTAGCTTCCATCCATACATCCACGTCACAGGCTTCATCTACTCCATCGGCATCAAAGGCCAGCCATCACGTTTTCTTCCTCTTCACCACAGAAGCAGTAATCTCCACACTTGCAGTTGCTGCCCTTGCAGGTTTTGCTTGCCTCTTTCACTCTACAGCTTCCACTATGGCTGTCATTGTAGAATCCGCTGCAGCTGCCCAATCTTTTCTCTTTGCCGCTAGGCCTATTGATCATTCCTTGTTTCTCTTTATCCTCTCCTCTGTATCTTTGTTGGCATGTTTGTGCATCCAGGTACATTGACTTGCAGCACAGCCTTACGCTGTTATAGTCATCACTCCCATTTTTTCCATGCCCCTTGGGGTGGGGGAAAATCTGCCGAATGTTTTCTACCCGAGTCACACCACTGTCACTAGGCCAATTGACAAAGAACAATATGCTAGAGTGCAAGCAGAGCTGAAGAAACAGTGCGCTACATTGAAGGAAACACTCACTGCCCAGTGAATAGCTGAAGAGTGGCTGCATTGCAAACAGGGTGATCAGGAAACTTTTGCGGACCATTTTTCTGACCTAGTTCTGAACCACCTGCAGCCTCACTGCTCTCTACCCCCCTGCGTCCACTGCTGTTGGCATCGCTGCCGCATTTTCCACCACTCTTGCTTCCACATCCACTATCTTTCACTCTAACCAGTCTGATCCCATCACAGCAGCAGCCGCAACCGGCGCAGAATCAACCAAAGCTCTTGCATTTTTTCTCCAAAATCAGCGCGACTTCCACTCGTCACCACCCACTTCACCTCTAACCTCTCCTTCTTGTCTTGGAAAGTCTGCTTCATTGCATGTGGCACAGGACGAGAAAATCTGGACTACTACCATGAGCCTAACACCTCTGTGAACCCTCCCTTTGTCCCTGTAGAGTCAGAGTCCTCCGGCACTGTGCACTCATCAATGGAGGGCCAGATGATCTCACTTATCAGATCAGGTCCTACAATGCCACAGTCCTGATGACCCCGTTGGTGCATACACTCTCTTCACGTGGTACACCACCATGACAGGCCATGTAACACAAAACATACCCACCATCCAATTCAACACACTATCTATGTGTGCCAATGAGACTACTAGTGCCTACAAGACATGCTGTCTCAAGTTGCTGTGTGACCCAGGCAAAGCCTGCGTAGTTACCGTCCATCCTCTTCATCTTCAACTGCGTCATCCCCAAGCCTTTTGACATCTTCAAAGAGCTCAAGCTTCTTGTCACCAAGCCTGTTCCAGCTGATACCTCACTAGGCACCGGTCTGGAGTTTTATAATTCAACCCCTCACCGATCGGTGGAGTGCACTGAAAACACAGGCATCCATCGCGCCTCTACAGCTGTCTCCACCATAGTGCTTCTCTCCTCCTCTGCTGCAGCCTCCTCCTTGCACAAATCACCCTCATCTGCCTCCTCTTCCTCCTCGTCTGTCTCTTTCCTGGTTACGCAAGGGAGGTGGAAGGTCAAGGGAGGGGTAAAGATGGTCAGTCTAGTGGTGGGTCTCGTGGTGGGAAAAGTTTCCACAGGAGAGGGAAAGGTTCCAATGCCTCATCCTCTTCTGCCTCTTTACTTTACACTGTAACGTGCTAAAACTCTGGCACTACGGGGCACTCTATCCCAAAGTTCCCTACACCCCCTAAAGATGCTCATCTTGTGTCTGCCATGCGAGCGCACTAGGAGCGTTCTTCCACTGGAGGTGGTGCCATGTCTCGTGCCTCTGCCTCCACTTCCTCCTCGAGCCACAGCTCGCCTACCTCAACTGATGCAGAAGTTTACAATATCACTACAGACCCCTTCTAACCCTCAGTGTGGCCTTTGGAGTTTGGGGAGCTTGGCTTCTATGGTTCCCCTTCTCCACCCTGCACTCCACCGGCATGGGTCTCGTCGGGCACCTTACAGGGACGCCAGTCTTCAGGCGTCTTCATCACTTCCGACCCGCCTGAAGACCGATTTCTGTTGGATGTTGCACTCTCTCATCTCATCTATCAACATCACCTTCGTGATCAGGGAGGTGAAAGAGTGCATACATAACTGATGTCACTTGCGTGTGCGTCTGATAAAGCTTTCCATGGCTCAAGCTTTGGTAGTGTTCAAAGGCATCTTCTTGTCAAGGTTTTTTGGACTAAGGACCAGTAGCCTTTCGTTTGCCTCATTGTCTTGCTACTTGTACTCAGCACCTCCCGTCACACTCCACCACTGTTGCTGTCAGCCGTGTTCCTTATACTGTACATGTTTCGGGTGGATTATGGATTCATGACTCCAAAGCCACCCATCACATGGTGTTCTCTCCTGTATCTCCTTGGGTCCTATTGGATCCGCCCGCTTTATGTGCACTGGCTCCAGCCAATTCAGGGCATTAGCATTATCCATTTTGTTGAGCCTGGAAAGGAGCTGCTTTTGCCAAATGTGTTATATGTTCCCTCTCTTGAGCTGATTCTGCACTCATTTACGACTCTCAACAGCCAAGGCATGGACTTCTCTTCCAGCCATGAAATTCCTTCTGTGTGACATTGCACCACTGGAAGCATTTTGCTTTGTGGCACACGATGTGATCGTCTCTTCCACATGCCCTCCTTTGCACCCTCCTCTACCACAGCTGCTCTTTTCCACGTTGCTTGCTCTCTTTTCTCAGTGCATATGCAACTGCTGCACCACTGCCTGTGCCACATCCATACTTGACAGCTTGCTCTATCATCAGCCTTTGCATGGTCTTTATGCCTCCACTTTACCTGCTCCATTTTCTTTTCACTTTCTCGACTAACCTGAAGGCAAAATGCATTAGTCTCGTATTTCCACATCTGACATTCACATCGCCCGTCCCCTTGACCTTTTGCATGCCGACATCATGGATCCCTTCACCCATGATGCCTTGGATGGTGTTGGGAATTATGTCCTTTGCCTCACCGATGCTTTCTCATTCATGCGCTTGGTCTTTGCTTTTCCGCAGAAGAGTGATGCCTGCTCAATCATTGAGTCTTGGCTGCCTCAGGCTGAACTTTCCTATGGTCTTTCTGTGTATGTTTTTATGTGATCACTGCGGCGGAAATGCCTGCATTGTGCCTATATCTAGGACTATGTCGCTGCCATTTGGCTACCTGAGGACCTTTGGGATGGCAAGCTGAGTTTTCGTGCTTGCCTAGGCACCTTCCTTGGTCTTTCTGCCATTTGTAAGGCCTGGCAGGTCAGGGATGCTGATCGTTCTTGTGTCATTGATTGCAACAAGCTATTATCTGAAGAAGTCTTCCCATCTGACTTGTCTGGTGTAGCTCCAACCTCCTCTCTTTCCTCGCTCCATCGTCTTGGGGAGGATGTCTCTGTCTCAAGAACCCATCACTTCCACCCTCCGACATGGTTCCCTCTTCTAATCCTCTGTCCTCTACACAGTCGTCATTAGGCACATTTTTTTACAATGAGTCTCTTAGTCTTTCCTCCCCTTCCAGAACCCCAACCACTTCTCCCCCAAAGGCATCGTCAGTCTCCAAAGTGGGCACATGTGTCCACCACTGTCAGTTTTCTGGCACATTCTCCTCTTGAATTGCCTTTTCCTTCCATGTCACAGAGTGAAAATCGTGCCGATGTTCCACTGTCACATCATGAGTCACATGCTCTTGTTGTTTCCCAAGATGAAACACACACGTGGAGAGAGGCTCCACTCTCACCCTCAGCAGTCAGGCTCTTGGTCCCCACTGCATTGAACATGCTCCAGTGCATCCTCCTCAAGTTGTCGACTCTCTGTCAGAACTGTTGGAATGATGCTCCTCACCATGGCAGGAGTGACTCCAAAAAGGAACACCAAAAAGACAAGCCTTAGTGGCTTAGTGGTTAATGGTGTCCACCTCTAGAGGCAGGGGCCCGGGTTCAAGTCCCACAAGATGAAATTATGCCCTGCCTCAAGGGAGGTGGAAAATAGATGCCAGGAAGCTAGCTCAACTTCTAGAGTTCCTCTTTAAGTTTCTAGAAGGCCAGGTGAGGGTCCAGGAAGGTGGCACACCTTCTAGAAGGGGTGACTTGTCCTACAAGGCATCTAGAGGTGTCTTGGTCTTCTGGACACCTTCCCTCCTACTAGAAGCAAGCTGAGGAATCTAGGAAGGGGCAGAAGCTTCTAGAGGAGGGAAGGGATGCCTTCCTAGGTGGGAAAAGGACAGCCTACCAAAGAGCACTCTAGAAGCCATAGAATCTGCTAGGAAGCTCCAAATCTGGCATGCTTTGGTGTTCTGGAAAGCTTAGATCAGTGGCTATAAAATTCCACTGCTTGTGAGCCTTGATCAAGTGTTCATTCCCAGTCAATTGAGGCCAAAACTATTGCCTCACTCTCTGACCAGATTTTGCCATCCTTGGAACCAGTTGCCTCCACAGTTTCAGTCTCTCCAAAAAGAGTTGGTGGTGTGGACCAGCCACTGCTAGGGACCCTCCAGGGTGCACACTCACCCTCAAACCAACAAGAACTAGTCATCTCGATGCACATGGACCTGCAGTCAATGTTTTCCATCTCAAATCATTAGTGGGATGTGCACATTTTGCACATGATTTCCATAGTGCCCTTGATGCATTTGTCGTAGGCTGTGTCACTGCATGCTCTGCAGCGAGTGGAATTTCCACACTCACCCCAGAGCCTTCTACAGTTTGGCAGGCTCAAGAGGCAGCTGATGCTGACCTCTATGACAAGGCCATGTATGAAGAGCTTACAACTCTAAAGAGACATAACGTCTTTGATCTTGTGGACCTTCCAGCGAGCTTCAAAGTTGTCTTGGCTTCGTGCATCCATTGACGCAAGCGAAAGCCTAATGGCAAGGTTGTCCGATACAATGCCTTCCTTACTGTGAAAGGGACGTCTCAGATCCAAAGGGTTGACTTCGACGAGATGTTTGCTCTAGTTGGAAGGTATGCTACTGCTTGTGCACTAACCAACCTGTTTGCGCAGCATGACTCGGATCTAGAACATGTGGAAGTTAACAATGTATTCTTGCATGAAAACCTTGACAAAGATATCTACATGATATAGCAACCGGGTTTCGTTGATCTCTTCCCAGGGCGGAAGGAATTCAAGGCTAATTGGGTTTTTTACAAGAAGGTGAAGCCAGATGGCTCACTTCGTGGCTACAAGGCCAGCCTGACGGCCAAGGGGTATTCCCAAGTTGAGGATGTTGACTTTACATGCAATATTACCCCTCCTGGCTGCATGAGAAGAGCTCTTCCGCTGTTTGGAATTTTTACCCAATACGATTGGACATCACAGAACTGCATCACATGGACGTGAAAAACGTATTCCTCCACTGTTTACTCAAGGAGATCTACATGGTACAACCACCAGGTTGTCACAAGAAACTAGCGCTACGGTGGCTGTTCCAACGTACCCCAAAGGGTCTTCACTGTGTTCACTGATGTGTTTTGTGCAAGTTCTAATTCTAAGCGTGAGTTTTCTGGTCACCTCACGTTATGTTTGTGGGAGTTGGATAGAGTTGCAAGACAGTCACTTTTGCGGAGATAACAACAGTATTTTTCATTATTTTTTGACATGGACATGAAGTTACAAGTTGTAGGACCAGGCTCAAGCTTCCCAATACACCAAAATTCCTGCGATTTGGTTAACCATAGCTCTTGCTATGTCAGACAAAGTGCAACACACCAATCCAGCCGCTCAGTTGGCGACGCATGTCATGCCCGCCCGCCGAAGTGCCCTCGCACTTCAAGGACCCATCAAAATGCTTTTCCAGAGGGGCAGATGTCCCTAGACATAGTGGCGGTGCCCCTTGTGCTTTTGGAGTATGTTTAAATGAGTTAATCATCAAGCTTGGTGATGGGGATTGACGGGTTTTGAAACCTGTCCGCGGACCTGCAGTCGGAATTTCGACCAAGTCCCTGAGTAACAAACTGTACTACTGAGTTTTGGACTCCGAGCCAGGATTTTGGCTAACTCCCCCAGTAACAACTTGTACTTCTGACTTCCGGTGGATTGTTTACCAGAGAGACTCGGCATTCCTCCGGGGATAATTCACCACATGTATGTTTGTTTCTCACTTAAGCAGATTTTCTATCGGAAGGAGAGTCGCGGCCGACACCCCGAGCTGTCACGCACATCCCAACTTTGCAAGCCCTTGTCTCCCTTATTACTTGTCCAATTCCGGGGATTTAAATTGCACATGATTCAGCAACTCAATTTTAGGAACTTGGATCCAATCTCTATTTGGAGTACTCTAAAGGTAGCTAGAGTATAATGCAAAGATTTTACCCCCTCCACTGGATTGTCGACGCCTCCGGCGCTGCACCCGGGCATGCTAAGAGGGAAAACACAACATTCTCCCCCTTGCACCTTCCATTTCTGCTGCTCCTCCTTGCTCTCACTTGTCTTCTACTGTGCCCTCCAGACCTTCATAGCTGATCATCCCAAGTCCGGAAACTCTCATGACGTGCAGATCCACTGGTTGCGCTTTGGTCAAGCAATCTGCAAGCATGTGGCATGTGTTGCACTGCTGCAGCACCACCTGTCCATTCTCTACCATGTCTTGTGTGTAATGGTAACATATTCAATATTCTTCCTCCTCCTATGCTGCGTTCGGTTATTGGTTACCGAGATAGCGCCGGTGATGTCCTCTTGCACCACTGTTGGCTCGTGTTGCGCCACGTCCAGCTCCCCAAGTAACCTACAAAGCCACACCGCCTCCTCAACCGCTTCGGCCAACGCGATGTACTCCGACTCTACTATGGAGATGGCGATGCCGTCCTACTTTCTTCTACACCATGAGACCGCTTCACCAGTGAGGAAGAATACGTAGCTGAATTCTGACTTCCGTTTGTCGACATTGCCAGCGTAGTCTGTATCCGCGTGGCAGACCAGACGTAAAGGGACGGACCGCCCTTTTCTGTCACACCTCAGGCACACGTCCCGTGTTGCCTGTAGGTAGTGGAGGGTGCGCTTTCCCGCCTTCTAGTGTAGTGGCTCTGGATCGGCCAAATACCTGCTCACTAGGCTTACCGCGTAGGCCAAGTCAGGTCGAGTTGCCACCATGACGTACATAAGGCTGCCCACCGCCGATTGGTAGGGCACCATTGACATGTCCACCCACTCCTATTTTATTTGCGGTGCCATTGCCGCACTCACAGGTGCTGGAGAGAGGACTGCCACCAGGTTTGCGTTCCTCCATGCCGTACCGCTTCAGCACCTCGGCCACGTGTTTGGCCTACCCCAACTCAAGCATGTGTGCCCTCCGATTCCACGTGATGCTCACCCTAAGCTAGTACTCCAGCTCCCCCATGTCTGACATATGGAATTTGCTGCTCAGCTACTCTTGCAGGCACTATAGGCTCGGCAGATCTATTGAGCACAAAATCCGGTCGTCCACGTAGAGTGTGATGATCTATTGGATCTGCTTTTCCCACCACACGTACGCAAGGTGATCCGACTCACAAAGCTTGAAGCCCAGTTGTGCCATGAAGCTATCCATCTATTGGTACTAGTATCGGTGTGATTGCTTCAGCCCACACAATGACTTCTGCAGCATGCACACCCTGTCCTCCGGCACCTCCATGTAAATCTCTTTGTCTATCATGCGGTTGAGGAAGGCCGTCTTCACATCCATTTAATGAAGGTTCATATCCTTCGCGGCTGCCACCACAAGAATTCCTTGGAGGCTTGTGAACTTGGCGTCAGGAGCAAATGTCTCATTGTAGTGCTTGCACTTACACTCTTCATATCCCTTCCCCACTAGCTGTGCCTTGTGTTTATCAACCACACCTTCTTTTTTGAACTGGTTCTTGAAGACCCACTTTGAGCTGATGACATTGGCATCTTTCGGCCTCTGAACCAGCTCCCATGTGTCATTTTTCACGATGGACGCCAGCTTCAGTTTAATGGTTGCGTCGCCTTTGGGCTGCAAAAGTGCCTCTTGCCAGGTTTTCAGCTCCGGTGATGCAGCCAGCATGAACCACGTCATGCCAATCCATCAACCGATGCTTGACACAAAGCGCTTCCTTGCTTTCCAGTGCCTTTCGTTGTGATGCGGTAGTTTTGGTGACACATTGTCACTTTGCTAGGATCCTTCCAACTCTGCATCGACCAGACGGCTCCCCGAGGATGTCTCCAACTCCGCTAAAACATCTCCCAGACGGGCAACGCTTCCAGTGGTCTTTCCACCGACACCCAATGTATAATCTGTCAGGATTGCACGCCTTGGCACCCTTTGTGGCTCATCCGCCGGATCCTTCCGGTGGTTCTCCCAATTGGCTTGATTGTCACCGGAGTCCTCTACATGGGCTTCCACCATTGGTGTACCACCGCACTCCGATGTGCATCCTCAACTTTGGCATCCACCGGCTCCTCGTAGTCAAGGAGCTGGAAGCACTCCCCCGTCTTTGGAGATTCCACCACACCTACATTGTTTCTGCTGATGTAATTCTACTGCTCGTCAAACTCAACGTCTCGACTATGGATTACCTCCTCCTTGCGCATGTCGTAGAGCTGGTACACCTTATGTAGACTCTCATGGCCAAGAGCCGATACAAAGTTTTCCATGGCTCCAGCTTGTTGTTGCACCGTTGTGCAACCTGCACCATTGCAAGGGCCTTACATCCAAAGACATTCAGGTGTACCACACTTGGCTTGCGCTTACTCAAAACCTCATGCGGCATCTTCTAGCTGCTCTTCCCCTTCAACACTGTAAGAGGTTGAGGTTGTTGGTGTAGCTCGCCGTACGCAGAGCTTCCTCCTAGAAGCTTCGCGGCAATTCGGTATCCACCAATATGGTCTGTATCATGTCCAAGAGCCTTTGGTCTGCCCGCGTTGCCACGCCAGTAGACTGAGGTAAATGCAATTTTTTTGTTCCCATTCTATGCTCTACTACTTCAGCAACCCGCTACGACCTACGTACTCTCTGCCATTTTTTCTGCGTAGCGCTATGACCTTCTCTCCAGTCTACCTCTCCATCGCAGTAATGTACTCCTTCAGCCAGTCCAAGACCTCGTCTTTGCACTTCATGAAGTGCAAGTACAGTTTTCTGTTGTCGCCATTTATGAAGGTGAAAAACATGTGTACCGCTCCTTGACGCTGTTTTTAATGGTCGGCACATACCCTTGTGCATGACGTCCACCAGGTCCGAGGCACAATGCACAATCTCGTTGAATGGTTTGCACCGTACCTTGCCAAAAATACAAGGCTCACACTTCTTGTGCGTTTCTGCATCTGTCGACTTCTGGTGGATAATCGACCGGACCGAGTAAGAAAAGAACCATCCAGAGAATTTTCTCCGGAAGTTCTGCCGAGGCGTCCGGTGGATAATCCACCGGATTCTGTTTTGCAGTTTGTTACTGAAGGCTCTTCAGTAAGCCTAACTTGGGCTACGATTGGCTAAATCACATGTTGCTTTGTGCGTTAGAGAGCTCATACCTAGCCATACAAAAAATCTGATGATTCCCATGTTCACAAACTTATGTAGAATAGCATTATTCCCTTTGCAAACTGACTGTCTCTAAATTCTTGCTAACATAGCGTGAGGCGACAAGAAAGCTCACGCTCAGTCTCACATTCGCCCAAAACAGAAGACGTGAACCACTAAAGACGATCAAACAAACGTCGGGACCACACCCTGCAAATTCCCTGACAAAGGGTTATGGGCCCACTGGTTTGATCGTCTCCAACATCCACGTCTTCCCCAGCGCACGGGATTGTCATCTTGTTTGTCGCCGTGAATCAATGAGAATCAGTCGGAGTAGCAGCAGCGCACATGGCGCAGAAAGAGACGCAGCCCATTCAGAAGTATGCGGGTGGCCCAGGTTTCGGGCTATGGAGGTGGGAGTTTGAGCTGCACCTCATGCATAAGCGGCTGCTGGACGTCATGCTGGGAAAGGAGGTGCTCATAGAGACAACTGCTGCGGGCGTGGAGAAGCAGGCCTTAGAAAAGAAGAACGGAGGCGTTCATGCTCATGGTGTCCGAGACAGCCGAGTTGCAGTAGGGCTACTTCCAAGGCTGCAAGCTGGTAGCCAAAGCTTGGAAAAAACTCTGTGCCATCCACCAATCCAAGTCGCTCATGAAAACAATATTCACGATAAAGCGGCTCCTCACGGTGAGAATTGAGGAGGGAGATGATGTCATCTCCGCCATGCAACAGATGAAGTCGCTTGCCTCGCAATACAACAACGTGGGGTGGAAGATCGACATGCAGATATAGGTGACGGTGTTGGCTTTAGTGGGTGTGGAGGCACCCTCAAGGATGCCTAGCTCTCACTGATGCACGCTACCAGTGTTTGGGTAGCTAATGGACACCAATGGTGAAGAGTTTAGAGCACAAGGATCACGAATAAGAGTGGGTAGAACACGTTGCATTCAGTAGAACTGAATCAAAGCATGTTTGTGTTACTTAGCATAGTTATATTATATCATATCCTTATAGCCTTTGATCTAAGCTTTCCAATGCATCCAAGCACGCCCAAAACGGAGCAATAGAGCCCATGCTACGGCTATCAAAGCAACCCTTGGTGGAGCCATCCACCTTGCCTTGCTTGCTAGGCAACGGGAGGCGCTTCGACGATGTCTTCGTCGGAGCGCCTTTCCTCATCCAGAAGTCAGGGAAAATTTCATCCTGATCAAGGAGGTCCTTATAACTACCTCGTTCATACCCCTAGTGCATTTAGAGCCCATTAGGAATCAGATCATTGGCGGTGGATTATCCCGCCACCCATGGCGGGTACCAGATTCCACCCTTCCAACACCCGATTTTCTGGCTAGGCTAGCTTTCTAAATGCTCACTCAAATCAAGCGATTCAAAGCTCGGTCTTGCATGGAAAACTCCAAGCAATACAAATCCAAAGTCAGATCAGGTGTTCAACCACTCAGTGGTAAAACCAGGGAGTAAAATCAAGCACACTCATGGCAAAGGGCACACCATGTCAACAATCTCCCCCTTACACCGCATCCTTGATGACCTGTCCTTGGCTCCTGAAGAAATTTTAAACCTCACAGTGCAGACCGGTCTCCATGCAGCTTGCGTAGTGCCTTTCCTTGTGCTGTACCTTGGTCATGGCGTCGACAAGTATTCACTTAGGGCTTCAATGCACAATAGCCGCATCTCCCTTCGCCACCAAGTCTCACGCGTAGTGATGCAGGATCTCAATGTTCTTGGTCCTCCTATGCAACACCGGGTTCTCGGTCAGGCTCATGGCACTCATGTTGTTGACATTGAGTACCATCGGCTTCCTTTGCAACACCGCGATCTCCTTTAGCAGCCGCCGCAACCACAACGCCTCATTTGCGGCTTCCGCAAGTGCGATATACTCTGCTTTGGTGCTGGACAGTGCCACACACTCCTGCTTCCTGCTTGCCCATGAAACTGCAGCTCCACCAAGCACAAACACGTACTCCGACATTGATTTTCTGTCATCCATATCACCAGCCCAGTCGGCATCTGAGTTTCCGTCCAACTTGAGGGAGTCGTCACATGCTCCCCCTCCAAATACGAGCAACGACTGTTCTATCGCCTTGAGACATTAGAGAATCCGCTATTGGCTTGAGGGTGAGTGTGCACCCTGGAGGGTCCCTAGCAGTGGCTGGTTCACACCACCAACTGTTTTTGGTCAGACTAAAACTGTGTGGCAACTGGTTCCAAGGAAGGCAAAAAACTGGTCGGAGAGTGAGGCAATAGTTTTGGCCTCAATTGACTGGTTATAAACTCTTTTTCAGGGCTCAAAAGTAGTGGCATTTATACCCACTGATCTAAGCTTTCCAGAACACCAAAGCATGCCAGATTTTAAGCTTCCTAGCAGATTCTTGTCAGGATGTATCCGAGTGGTGCGGTCCCGACGTTTGGTCTGATAGACTCTATTGTTTACGTCTTCTGTTTTGGGCGAATCTGAGACTGAGCGTGAGCTTTCTGGTCGCCTCACGCTTTGTGAGCAGGCAATTAGAGACAGTCACGGTTGCTAAGGGAATAATGCAGTTTTGCATTAGTTTTTTAGCATGGACATGATCACAACATTTATAGGGCTAGTCATGAGCTTTCCAACGCACCAAAGCATGCACGATTCGGCCAAGCGTAGCTCAAGTTACGTTTGCCAAAGCGCAGGTCTCACCCACCACAGAAGCCTGATGCCGCCACTCGCCGTGGCACCTTCATTCATGTGCGAAGCGTCTTTCCCAAGGTGCAGATCCCATTGAGAAAATGCACGGAAGCTTCCTAGCAAAACTCCTGTTGACCAGGCGTCAGTGCCTAATCAGACGGTGACGACAGTCACAAGTCGTGCACGCAACGGCAAGAGTTTGGCTAGGGGACACGAGGCAAAGTGTCTGAATGCTTCAATAGCATTTGCAGAGAGTATGAATAAATGACAGGTCCATGGCCTAAATACCTGCCGCGGTGCACAGCGGGTGTCGCACGCGGCGGTCCAAGAGCTGTCCTAAAACCGGCCCAAAATCACTGTTTTGGCCATAGCTCTGGGCACACATGTCAGAATGCTACGCCGTCTGAACCTAGACGTGCAAGATCACAAGACGGAAGCTACGACTCTTTCTGGCGGCTCATCGGCGCCTCCCGGCGCCGCACTTGGGCATGCGGAGGGGCAGTTTTGTAAACATTCTCCCCCTTGCACCTGCCATGCACGCTGCTCCTGCTTTCTCTCACTCATCTTCCGTTACGCCCTCCAGCCCATCATAGCAGTTGATCTCAAGTCCAACCACGCTCATCGCGTGCCGGTCTGCGGGTTGCACTTTGGTCAAGCAATCCGCAAGCATGTTGTGCGTGCTGCTGTGCTGCAGCACCACCTGCCCCTTCTCGACCATGTCCCGTGCGTAATGATAACGCACGATGATGTGATTTGTCCTCCTGTGCTGTGTCGAATTGTTGGTCAGCGAGATGGAGCCGGTGTTGTCCTCTTGTACCACCGTAGGCTCCAGCTGCGGCACGCCCAGCTCCCCCAGCAACCTGCGGAGCCACACCGCCTCCTTGACCGCCTCGGCCAGCGCGATGTACTCTGCTTCCACTATGGAGGTGGCGACGCACTCCTGCTTACTACTGTACCACAAGACCGCTGCACCAGCGAGGAAGAACACATAGCTGGATGTGGACTTCCGCTTGTCCACATCCTCAGCATAGTCTGCATCTGTGTAGCAGACCAGACGCAAGGGGTCCGCCCGTCCCTTGCCATCGAACCTCAGGCGCGCATGCCGCGTTGCCTGCAGGTAGCGGAGGATGCGCTTGACCGCCTACCATTGTAGTGGCCCTGGATCGGCCACATACCTGCTCACTTGGCCCACCGCGTAGGCCAGGTCCGGTCGAGTCGCCACCATGGCATACATGAGGCTGCCCACTGTCGATTGGTAGGGCACCCCTGCCATATCCTCCCGCTCTTCTTTTGTTTGAAGTGGCATTGCCGCACTTAGATTACAGGTCGTGGAGACAGGACTACACACTGGTTTGCAGTCCTCCCTGCTGTACCACTTCAGCACCTCGGCCGCGTATTTGGCCTGCCCCAGCTCAAGCGTGCGCACCCTTCGGTTCCGCATGATGCTCACCCCGAGATAGAACTCTAGCTCCCCCATGTCCGACATCTGGAACCTGCTACTCAGCTACTCTTTCAGCTGCTGTAGGCTTGGCAGGTCTGAGGAGCACAAGATGACATCATCCACGTAGAGTGCAACGATCTGATGGAGCTTCTTGTTGCGCCGCACGTACACACTGTGATCTGCCTCACAGCACTTGAAGCCGATTTGTGCCATGAAGCTGTCCATCTGGTCCTACCAGCATCGGGGCAATTGTTTTAGCCTGTACAAGGACTTCCACAGCTTGCACACCTTGCCCTCCGGTGCCTCCACCCCCTCCGATACATCCATGTAAGTTTCTTTGTCGATAATGTCGTTGAGGAAGGCCGTCTTTACGTCCATCTGGTGGTGCTCCATGTCCTTCGCGGCTGCCACCGCAAGGATCGTCCGGATGCTTGTGAGCTTGGCGACGGGGGCGAACGTCTTATCATAGGGCTTGCCCTTACGCTGTGCGTACCCCTTTGCCATGAGCTGTGCCTTGTACTTGTCAACCACACCTTCCTTTGTGAACTTGGTCTTGAAGACCCACTTGGAGCCGATGACCTTGGCGTCTTTCGGCCTGTCAACCAGCTGCCACGTGTCGTTTTCACCAATGGACGCCAATTCCGACTTGATGGCGGCGTCCCACTGCTTCCCCTCAGGCTGTGCAAGCGCCTCTTGCACGGTCGTCGGCTCCGTTGATGCAGTCAGCATGCACCGCGTCATGCCGATCCATCGACCGGTGCCTACGTCGAAATGCTTCCCCGCTCTCCGCTGCCTCCCACTGCGCCACGACAATCTTAGCGGTGTCTCGTCGCTCTGCTGTGATCCTTCCGACTCAGCCCGCTCCGGTGAATCATCGACCGAACGGCTCCCCGAGGATCCCTCCCGCTCTGGTGAACCATCAATCGGACGGGCGGCGCGTCCGGAGGATTTTTCTCCGATGCCCGACGCAAACTCCGCCGGAAGAGCGCGCTTCGGCACCCAAGGTGCCTCCTTCAACGGATCATTCCGCCGGATCTCCAGCCCAACTACATCGTCATCGGAGTCCTCCGCCTTTGCTGCTGCACCTGCTGTACTGCCGCGCTCCGACGCCGCATCATCGACCTCTGCATCCGCCGGCTCCTCCTTGTAGTCAAGGAGCTGGAACCACTCCCCCTGTTTTGGAGTGTTCCCGACGCTCATGTCGTTGCTCCTACTGACGAAGCTCTGCTGCTCGTCTAACTCGACGTCACGGCTACGGATGATCTCTTGCGTGCGCGAGTCCCAGAGCCAATACGCCTTTTGCGTGCTCCCATAGCCAAGGAACAAGCACGGCTTCGCCCGCGGTTCCAGCTTGCTGTCGCGTCGTTGCGTCGCCTGCACCATCGCATGCGCCTTGCACCCGAATACCTTCAGGTGCGCCATGTTTGGTTTGCGTCCGCTCCAAACCTCCTGCGACGTCTTCCAGCCGCCCTTACCCTTCAACACCACTGCTGGGGTGAGGTTGATGGTATAGCTCGTTGTACGCACAGCCTCCGCCTTGAACCCTCGCGATAACCCCGCATCCACAAGGATGGTCCGCACCATGTTGATCAGTATCTAGTTCGCGCGCTCCGCCACTCCGTTGGACTGTGGCGAGTACGGCGTAGCGGGTTCCCACTTGATGCCCTGCTGCTTCATCCACCTGCTGCAGCCTACGTACTCTCTGCCATTGTCGCTGCGTAGTGCTCTAACCTTCCGGCCAGTCTGCCTCTCCACCGCTGCAACATACTCCTTCAGCCAGTCCAGGACCTCACCTTTTTGCTTCATGAAGTACACATAGAGTTTTTTACTGCAGTCATCGCTGAAGGTGACGAAGTATCTCAAGCCGCTGTTTGACGGAGTTTTAAACGGTCCACACACGTCCCTGTGCACGGCCTCCAGCAGGTCCTTTGCGCGAGCCTCATTCTCGTTGAACGGCTTGCGCCGCGCCTTGCCCAAAATGTAAGGCTCGCACTTTTTGTGCGCTGCTGCATCTGCTGTCGCGTCTGCACCGTCGATGACGAGGCCGCACACCATGTCGTGCTTTGCCATCTCCTTAACGGTTGCGGGCGCTGAATGCCCCAACCGTCAGTGCCAGAGCTCCAAATCAGCGCTTCCTCCCTTTGACATGTTGACAATGTGCTCCTGCAAATCCGCTGCGTCCGATACCACGGGAACCACCTTGGTCTCCACAATGTAGAGACCGCCCTCGCACTTCGCCTCCAGCACGACCTCGCCATCGCCGTCGATGCACACCACTGCGCCTTTCCTACGGAAGAGCACCTCATACCCCTTGTCCGTCAAGCGGCTGACACTCAAGATGTCAGCCACGCAGGGGACATGCTGCACATCACGAATTGTGCACAACTCCTTCTTACCGCCCACCACGGCTTCCACCTCCACGTCGCTTTGGCCAGCCGCCGGCTCGACTTTGTCGTTCACGACCACCATCGACTTGGAGGCCTTCTCGTAGGTGACGAACGCCACCTTCTCGACTTGGGTGTGCTCCTCGGCCCCGGAATCCAGGCACCGCCTGTTTGCATTCTTGAGGAAGTGGTTCTTGTTGCCGTTGAGGAGCGACCTGCCCTTGCTGTTTTTGCCGCCGGTCTTCCCCTCCTCCGGAAACTCACGGGCCCAATGGCCCTCCTTGCCGCAGTTGCGGCACGCACCTTTCTTGGCGCCCTTCTTGCCGCCGCCCTTTCCACCGCTTCCTTGGCCCCCGCTGAGGAAAACGAGGACTCCCCGCAGCTCTGGCGCAGTGCCTCGTTGCGGATGTACTCTGCGACCGCGCCATAGGTGAGCTTGTCCTCTGACCATCCTCCGAGGAAGGTGATGAGTGGATCCCAACTGTCAGGTAGGACCATGAGGAGGGCCATTGCCTGTAGCTGCGTGTTGATCTTCCACCTCACGTTGTTGCATTGCAAGGCGAGGGACTCGATCTGCTCCATGGAGGAGATGAAATCATCTCCCTTCTTGATTCTCACCGTGAGGAGCCGCTTCATGGCGAAGATTTTGTTCGC
Source organism: Penium margaritaceum (assembly GCA_023375785.1). Taxonomy (NCBI): domain Eukaryota; kingdom Viridiplantae; phylum Streptophyta; class Zygnematophyceae; order Desmidiales; family Peniaceae; genus Penium; species Penium margaritaceum. Next base: position 50,774 of record SZWC01002334.1, on the reverse strand, counting down.
GAGCAACTTGGATTGGTGGATGGCACAGAGCTTTTGCCAAGCTTCGGCTGCCGGCTTGCAGCCTTGGAAGTAGCCCCACTGCGACTCGGCTGTCCCGGACACCAAGAGCATGAGCGCCTCCATGTTCTTCTTTTCGAATGCCTACTTCTGCAAGTCCGCAGCAGTCGCCTCTACGAGCACCTCCTTTCCCAACATGACGTCCAGCAGCCCCTTATGCGAGAGGTGCAGTTCAAACTACCACCTCCATAGCCCAAAGCCCAGGCCGCCCGCATACTTTTGAATGGGCTGCGTCTCCTTCTTCGCCATGTACGCAGCTGGTACTCCGACAAGTTCTCAGAACAACAGGGTGACGTCCACGATGACCATCCCGTGCGCTGCGGAAGACGTGAACGTTGGAGGCGTTCAGACCTGTGGGCCCATAACCCTTTGTCAGGATGGATCTGAGTGGTGCGGTCCCGACATTTGGTCTGATAGACTCTACTGGTTAACGTCTTCTGTTTTGGGCGAATCTGAGATTGAGCGTGAGCTTTCTGGTCGCCTCACGCTATGTGAGCGGAAAATCAGAGACAGACACGTTTGTGAAGGGAACAACACGATTTTGTATTTGTTTTTATCATGGACATGATCACAACATTTATAGGGCTATTTATGAGCTTTCCAACACACCAAAGGGTGCGCGATTCGGCCAAGCGTAGCCCAAGTTACGTTTGCCGAAGCGCAGGTCTCATGCACCACAGAAGCCTGACGCCGCCACTCGTCGTGGTGCCTTCCTTCACGTGCGAAGCGTCTTTCCCAAGGCGCAGATCCCATTGCACATGGTGTGGGGGTCCTCTGCAATACTTCCATGCACCCTCCCCACTTTTGGGTCGCGTTTGGTGATGGGGTGTGACGAGATTCGAAACTTGTCCGCGGACCTGCAGTCAGAATTTTGACGAAGTCCCTGAGTAACAAAACGTACTACTGGGTTTCGGACGCCAAGCCAGGTTTTTGGCTGTCCCTCAGTAACAACCTGCACTACTGGATCCGGTGGATGATTCGCCGGATCAAGTGGATCATCCACCGGACGCCTTGGCAGGCCTATCGGAGCAATTTCTCCAGATGGTGTTTTTGTTACTCAATCCGGTCGATTATCCACCGGATTTTCGAGTCGCAGCCGGCTCCCAGAGCTACTGTGCACACCCCAACTTTGGAAGGCCATATCTCCCTCAATACTTGTCCGATTCCGGCGAAACAACTTCCACCGGATTCAACCACTCATGAATTTTATAGGGCAATCAACCATATTAGGATCCAAGCAATCATTGAGTCTTCAGATCCGCCGGCAAGGAGTTTCCTCCTTCTGGCGGCTTGTCGACGCCTCCCGGCGCCGCACTTGGGCATGCGGAGGGGCAGTTTTCTTTACAATTCTATGGCTTCTAGAGTGTCACTTGGTAGGTTTTCTTTTTTCTCACCTAGGAAGGCACCCCTTCCCTCCTCAAAAAGCTTCTTCCCCTTCCTAGATTCCTCAGCTTGCTTCTAGTAGGAGGGAAGGTGTCTCGAAAACCAAGACACCACTAGATGCCTTCTAGGAAAAATCATCTCTAATAGAAGGCGTGCCACCTTTCTGGATCCTCACCTAGCCTTCTAGAAACTCAAGGAAGGAATCTAGAGGTTGAGCTAGCTTCGTGGCATCTGTTTTCTTCCTCCCTTGAGGCAGGGGAGAAATTCATCTTGTGGGACTTGAACCCGGGCCCCTATCTCTAGAGATGGACACCATAAATGACTAGGGCACTTGTGATTGTCTTTTTGGTGTTCTTTTTTGGACTCACTCCTGCCATGGTGAGGAGCATAACTCCAACAATCTCCCCCTTGTGTGTCACCCATGGCAGTTGTCCATGCTCAACCTGCAACTCAAAAGGCTTGGGAAAGCCAAAGCTCCATGCAATTAGCATCATGCCTGTCCTTGGGTTGCGCCTTTTGCTGAATTTTTTTTGCCCCTTGTTCAGTGTTCTAGGACGGATTAGGAATGCTCTGCCCCTTGTGGAGGTATGACCCCTAGATCCGTTGTAGTGTGAGTCAACTATGCTCTGTCTCTTGTGAGATATGACCTGTGAGTACACCATGTGGGTGAGTGGTTACCTTGGCCATTTCATTGATTTGGTTAAGTGAGAGG
>SZWC01002334.1:8059-44903 GCA_023375785.1 Penium margaritaceum | reverse complement strand
AAACAGGATGGCAAGATAGACAAGTACAAGGCTAGGGTAGTAACAAAGGGCTTCTCCGAATGGCCTGGCGCACAGTACGATGGGACCTTTGCTCCAGTTGTGACGTTTGCCTCCATCCCCTTAATGCTCGCCATTGCTACTGCAGAGAACATGGAGGTCCACCAGATGGATGTCAAGACAACCTTCCTTTACGACAAACTTGACAAAGAGGTATTGATGGAGGTTCCAGAGGGGGTTGATTCTCCTTAGGGAAAGGTGTGCACATTGATGAAGGCACTCTATGGGCTAAAACAAGTGCCAAGATTTTGATACCAGAACATGGACACGTTCATGGCCAAGGAGTCTTTCATGCCCTGTGATAATGACCCTAGCATGTATATGCATGAGAATGACAAAGGGACTATGTTGGTCACCTTGTACGTTGATGACCTGATTCTATGCTCTTCTTTGACGCAGCTGTTAGACGATCTCAAGGGGCAGCTGAGTAGCAGATTCGAGAAGAAGGACATGGGTCCTCTTGACTTCTATCTTAGAACTGCCATCAAGCGCGACAGAGATGCAGGTACCATCAGCTTGAACCAGACAAAGTACATCGACTTCATCCGCAAATGATACGACATGGCAGATTGCAAGCCTGCCAGCACACCCATGAGCTCAGAGTGTAAGCTCTCCACCTCCATGTCCCCATCCAACGAAGCGGAGAAAAATGACATGCTGGGCATCCCATATCAGTCTGCAGTGGGCAGTCTGATGTATGCCATGGTCGCCACCCGGCCAGATATAGCGCATGTAGTTGGGCAGGTGAGCCGGTTTGTGGCCAATCCATGCCACTGCGCTGGCAGGCTGTGAAGCGCATCATGTGCTACCTTAAGGGGACGCAGCATGTGGGACTCCAGTTTGGAGGCATCGCTGGATCTGCGTCACTCCGTCTCATGTGCTACACCGATGCTAACTGGGGAGGCAATATCGACGACAGAAAATCCACCTCCAGCTTTGTGTGTATGCTAAATGGAGGTGCTGTCACTTGAGCGAGTTGCAAGCAGGAGTGTGTCTCTCTGTCAACAGCTGAAGCTAAGTACATTGCATTGGCTGAGGTGTGTAAAGAGGTGTAGTGGCTTTGCAGCTTGCTCTCTGAGATCAATGCACCACAGGCAATGGCGACAATCGTCAAGATTGACAACATGAGCGTGATTGACAAGTCCAAGAACCCAGTTCTGACCAGGCGTACAAAGCATATCAAGATCCACTACCACTATGCTCAGGACTTTGTCTACAAGAAGACAGTGGAGCTGGAGTATGTCGGCACCAAGCTGAACCGGGCTGACATGCTTACAAAGCCATTGGACAAGGATCTCCACCAGGCGGGCAGGCAAGGTATCGGCATGGTCAACGCAAGTGGTGAAGAATGATGATGGAAACTGACGCAAGGTGCAAGGGAGAGATTTGTTGAATATGTTTGCCCCTTGTTCAGTCTTGTACGACTGATTAGGAACGCTCTGCCCCTCATGGAGGTATGACTCCTGGATTTGTTGTAGGGTGACTCAACTATGCTCTGTCTCATGTGAGATATGACCTGTGAGTACACCATGTAGGTGAGTGTTTAACCTGGCCATTTTGTTGATTTGGCCAAGTGAGAGGTCATGCGTTCGATCCTGGCTCCATGCACATCTTGGTTGTTATGGAGGCTTCCAAGAAAGAAAGTTCGTAGCTTTTGGGAAGCAGCACGACTGATCAGTCACCTTGGCACAAGGATGCTTATGTGTCAAGCCCACAGCGCAAGTCTCTTGGTGATGTGGCAGGGTCAAACCACTTCTCATGAATGNTGGCCATTTTGTTGATTTGGCCAAGTGAGAGGTCATGAGTTTGATCATGGCCCCATGCACATCTTGTTTGTTGTGGAAGCTTTCAAGAAAAAAGGTCCGTAGCTTCTTGGACGCTACATGGTTGGTCTGTCACCTTGACACTAGGATGCTTATGTGTCAAGCCCACAGTGCAAGTCTATTGGTGATGTGGCTGGTTCAGGCCACTTCCCAGGAATGTGCTTTTGAGTTCTAGGTCTGGACAGACAGCTATAAAAGGACTTGTCTTGTATGCTGATTAGTAAACCCTTGCTTGATGCTCTCTTGCATATTGACGACTTGAGCCTTTCTTGAGATGTAATGCTAAGGCGTTAGTACTCTTGAAGGTGAAGTGTATGCCTGATAAGTTTGGGGTGCATGACACATGTCAACAAAGGAAGAAGGCCTAAAAACCTTTGTGAGCATTTCGGTTTCTGCGATTTCTCTACCAAAGGTGGTTAGCTCAGTAGCTAACACAAGGATGAGGTCATCCACATAGAGGACGATGATTTGGTGGAGTCCCAGCTGCTTATGCACATACACGTTGTGACCCGCTCGCAGCACTTGAAGCCAAGCTCACCCATGAAACTGTCCATCTTGAGGTACCACGTGAGCGGAGCTTGCTTTAGTCTATAGAGCGCCTTGTGAAGCCAGCACACCTTCTCGTACGGCACATCCACCCCCTCTTGCCCTTTGATATAGACTTCTTTGTCCAATTCATTGAGGAACGCATTTCTTATGTCCATTTGGTGGATTTTGTAGTCGGGTACTGCTGCATCGTATGGTGCGGATGGAGGCGAACTTGGCAATTGGTACAAAGGTTCCATCGTCTTGCTCCCTTTTTCTCTGAGCATACCCTTTCGCCACTAGCCGCGCCTTGTACCACTCCACCTCCCCCTTTTTTGAGACCTTCTTTTGGAAGACCCATTTGGAGCCAATAACTTTCTCCCCCTCCGGCCGGTCAACCAGCTCCCTAATGTTGTTCTCCTCGTGAGAGGCAAGCTCAGATTTTATTGCTCCCTCCCACTCAGCCCCATCCTTCTGCTACAGTGCCTCCTTCACATATTGAGGGTCCTCTTGCATGAAGAAAGCTTGTGCAAACACAGTCCAAATATCCTTATCGGCATCATAACTCTTTGTCCTTCTTCGCACACAGCTGCTTGTGCGGGGCTATTGAGGCGGTTGTTGTTGTTGCTGTCCACTTTCGGCACCATCCTCTCCAAGCGCCTGCTCCCCCTCTCTCAAAGACCTTGGAGACATCGCTCGACTCCTCGCCTCCACGTCCATCTCCGGTGCTTCGGATTCCTCATCCAAACTGGCCGAAACAAATTCTGCTGCTCGCCCATCCCTTGGGCGATCCTCTTGGGCTGGTGCTGCTGCAAGGACGCTACCCTCATTCACGTCCTCCGGCGTCTCCCCCTCAAGGAGTGGCAGCCACTCCCCCCTTTTGGAGAGACCTGCCTCCTCATCCAACCAACGGCTTTTCTTGTCGAACGTGACGTCGCGACTCCACACAATCTACTGCCTCCTTGGGTCAAAGAGCCGATACGCCTTGCTTCCGCTCTCATACCCAAGGAAAATGCACCGGCGGGTTCGTGGGTCCAGCTTGCTCCGCCCTTCACGTGCCTGCACTACCGCATGACTAATGCAACCAAACGTACGGAGGTGACCCACTGCCGGCTTCCTCCCATTCCACACCTCTTGTGGCGTCGTCCACGCCTTGCTCTCCTTATCCTTCAACGGCTTGGTCGGTGTAAGGTTCAATATGTATGCCGATGTCCGTGCCACCTCTGCCCAATACCGTTGTGCAAGGCCAGCGTCACTCAACGTGGATTGCAACATGTCAAGGATTCTGCGATTCGCTCTCTCTGCAACGCCATACTGCTATGGAGGGTGTGTATTTGCTTCCTTCCACTCAATCCCTTTGCTCTTCATCCACCCAAGGCAGCCCGCATATTCATCACCGTTGTCGCTCCAGAACGCCTTCACCTTCAACTCTGTCTATCGCTCCACATCTATACAAACTCTTGCATGCATGCAAGGACTTCGCTCTTTCATTTTATGAGGTAGATGTACAGTTTACGGCTGTGGTCGTCCATGAAGGTGAGGAAGTAGCGAGCTCCGCCGATGGAGCTCTCAAGTGGTCCACATGCATCTGTGTGTACCACTACCAACTTTGTTGATGCACGCGTCCCCTTAGCCACAAACGGCTGCCGCGTTGATTTGCCGATGACGCATGGCTCACACACGGTCTCCTTGGTTCCATCAAGGCTACTGATTTGGAGACCCCACACCACCTCTCTCTTTTCCATCTCCTTCACCGTTGATGGAGAAACATGGCAAAGTCGGCGGTGCCACAGGTCTAGGTCTCCTTCATCCTTCGTTGCAAGATTGGTGGCATTGGACCCCGCCCGGCTGCCAAGGATCTTTGCGCGTAGTAGGTACAAGTCGTCCTCCCTCTTGGTGCATGAAATGACCTCGCTTCTGGCTTCCTTGCGGATGACAGCCTCCTTCTTTTTGAAGAGCACCTCAACTCCCTTGTCGGTAAGGCGGCTGACAGAGAGCAGGTTTGACCCAATGTTGGGCATGTGGAGCACGTCGTGGATTGTGCTCGTGACAGGTTTTGCAATCCACAATTGACTCGATGCGGACGTTACCCTTACTGGCGGCCACCTCTGTTTTGTCATTGGCCACCGTCATGCATCTCTCCGAGGTGCCATAGGTGAAAAATGCCGCCCTATTGCATTGAGTCTGGCCTATCCGAGTGCTTTTCCTTTTAGGCCATGTCATACATGACCCAGGTTTGGAACAGAGTTCCCCACAGTCCCTTGCCCCATTCCGTCACTCCCTACTAGTATTGGTGTGGGTAGAGCACAAGTTCTCATCATTTGCACGTCTGGGGTTGTGTCGCCAACGTCTAGCTCTTGGAAGACTAGCGGGATAGCAAGCTAACTCCCCGTGGTCGACTCTGTACCTTTCTTGTGGTGTCTCATCAGTAGAAGGCTTGGAGGTTGTGGAATCCTATCCGGAATCGCATCATCAAGTCGTGTGATGCTCTGTTCTTTGAGGAGATTTTTTCACGGGATCTCCTTTTTTTCCGTGCCGAGACCTTTCTGGGCTTGCTGTTGCCATTGTGTAGGGGAGAATCTACACCAGTGCACGATGTCACTCTGTGTTAATCAGTGTCTAGAGTCCCTGGTCCTACTGAGTCACCTATGCCTCCAAACACACCAGACACTCCCACCGTACCAAAGTCTCCATCTGAGTCTGTTCATCGGGGCGCTGAACATGTCTCTTAGTCCATCTCTTTGGCTACTGACACCGCTGACCAGGCAACTGAGCCCACCTCTTTGGCCGCTAACACCATTGACCAGGTGACCGAGTCCACTTCCTCGGCCGCGGACTCCGCCACCTAGGTAACGGATGCAGTCACTCCGATCTCTACCTCAGTCAACCAGTCAGGTAGTTTTCTTGCCTAGGGCAAACTATCATGTCCTTGCCTCCTCGACCCCTGCCCATCCACTCCTCTAGTGTTATTCTGACATACTCACGTACTCCTGGTGGTTATCTTCATCCACCCTAGTACCTCTATAAGGCGTGCATCCTGCAATCGTTTGGCCGCCCCCGGCGGCTACCCTCCATCCCGCGTCCCCTTCTCAGACTGTCGTGAGTGGGAATTCAGGGACGAAGGCCTTGGGTCTAACCGCCCTTGCCCTTGTCACATTGGACCTTCATCCTTGATCCACACTTGGTTATGCCCTGATTTCTCACGAGCACCGACGTGCTATCTCTTTCTCATTGTCGCGTGCTCTAGCAGGTCCTAGTATTGCTCGTCTGTTGACAGCCAGGCCGCCTATGCAGACACCCGATCCACAGAGCCTCCGTGAGGCCAGGGCCGCACCTAATGCTACCCAGTGGGAAGCTGCTTGCAAGGAAGAACTGGCTGCTATCGATGAGCATTCTGTGTACGAGCTGCTCCACTTGCCCCCAGGTCGTAAATCTGCTTGGGCCAAGTGGGTTTTCCATCACAAGAGGAAGCTAGACGGGACGCTGGACAAGTACAAAGCCCGGCTAACCGCCAAAGGCTTTGCAATGGTACCAGGGTGGACATTGATCAGGTGTTTGCGCCAGTTGGTCGTTTCACCACCTGTCACGCGCTCTTCGTCATAGTCGCAAAGCATGGCTGGTAGCTCCACCAGATGGACGCAAGCAATACCTTCTTTCATGGTGCTCTCGACGGTGAGGAGCTTTACATGGTCCATCCCCCAGGTTTTGAGGATGGTATGGGTCATGTTTGGTGACTATGGAAGGCCCTCTATGGCCTCGAACAGTCCCCCAGGTGCTGAAACATTTACATCAGCCACAACCTCTTGAAGGGTTGCTTGATGCACAGCACCGCAGATCCGGCTCTCTTCTTCACCCCAGTGGGCATGACCCTTGTCATCGTGCTTGTCTATGTGGACGATCTTCTCATCACATCCCCTGACCTCACCGATGTCCAGAGAGTGAAGGATTTGCTACAAGCCACATACAAGATGAAAGATCTTGGACCTTCACGGGTATTTCTGGGCATGGAGATCAAGCGCGACCATGTCCACGACATTTTCCTTGTGCATCAGACAACCTACATATAGACATTGGCTGAGCGCTTTGCACACCTCTTGTCCACAGTACCCAATGCATCAAATCCCAGAACCCCAAATGTCCAAATGAAGATAATAGTTTCTGATGCTGACACACTGGGAGTGAGTGTGGATGTGACTACCTTTGTTCGTCTGATTGGGTCACTCATGTTCCTCGTCACCACCACACCGCCAGACATTGTTTTTTTCGTGAACATACTGGCCTAGTTCTCTCAATGTCTACACCAGCTGTACTTGGATGCAGCAATTTCCATGGTACGATATGGTGTCTCCATACCACATCTTGGATAGACGTTTCGCCACCAACTATATGTAGTTGCTGAGGGCTACACTGAGAATAACTGAGCTGGAAGCACAAATGGCAAGAGCCGTACTGGATGGATCGTCCTTGTTGGCGGCACAACTGCCTCGTGGCGTAGTGGCATGTAGGGATGCATTACACGTGGTAGTGTAAAGGCAGAGTGCGTGGACGCTGGGCGCTGGTGCATGCCAGGGTGTGGCTCCGTCATCTGTTGTGTGAATTTTTTCAGCCAGCATCGCCCATGACACTGCATTGTGACAATGAGAGTGGCATCACCATTGTAGACAACAATGGCATTCATCACGCACGCACAAAGTAGAACAATTTAGAGTATCACTGTGCATTCACTTTGTTGCATGAGGGTAGCATCCGCATTGTATAGATCAGGACTATGCGATAGTTGGCTAACCTGTTGACCAAAGCGGTTAAGCGTACATCATTCAAAAAGGCTGTTAGTTTGGTTGGTCTACATCCGTGAGAGTATTGTCTTGTATCTTTGAATTCCCTTACCCTATTCTGCCTCGTGTATGCCCTCAATTTTTGTGTGACTTGTTGGACTATGGGGGTATGAGACCATGGGGGAGCATGGCTTTTGTTGTACACTATCGATGTACAACCTGTGCACGTGTATGTACTTTGGTACCCACGGGTCATGGGGGAGTGTTGTAATTTGCGTGTGCACTATTTCACTGATATGTAGTGTGACATCTTGGCTAGTGTACATGGTCGTACAGATGACTGACTTGGCAGACGTTGACGACAACGGACGCTAAACGATGGAGGGGGTGTTGCACCGTTTTTAGAGACGTGGCTCCCGGCTTCTTGTGAGGAGTCTCCCACTTGGTAGTAGTGTGCATACGTTGACAGCAGCCACCAGCTCTCATGCCATCGACAGTCATGGATGGCTGCTCTCATTTCCAAATCACAATACTTCCACATGACCTGTGGGCATTACTGTACATACACATGCAGAGGTCATCCATTGACAGTGTACAACACAAGTCACTCTCCTCCATGCTCTCATACCCCCATATTCCAACAAGCCTACACAAGTGTGAGGATGAGCACATGAAGAGTGAGGGCACCCATAAAGTAGCAGGGTAAGGGAGCTCACATATACAAGATAGTGCAATCACGGATGTAGACAGACCAAAGGAACAGCCTTTTTTAACAATGCACGCTTGATGGCCTTGGTAAAAACTTCAGCCAGCTGTTGCACGGTCCCGCCCCACACAATCCGGATGCTGTCCTCACGCCAACAACGTACGCACATAGTGATACTCCACATTGATGTGCTTTGTGTGTGTGTGATAAATGCCATCGTTGTTTGCAGTGGCGATGGCACTCTCATTGTCACAATGTAGTGTGATGGGCGATACAGGCTGATAGAACTTACACAGTAGGCGAAGGAGCCATACACCCTCGCATGAACCCGCATCTGATGCCAAGTACTCTGCCTCTACAGCATTATATGTGATGCACCCCTGCTTGCCACTACACCATGATAGAATAGTGCCACAAACAAGGAAGATCTATCCAATGTGGCTCTTTCCATCTGCACTTCAGGCCCAGTCACTATCCGAGTAGCCTTCGGTGACCACGGACGGATGGTGGCGAAAATTCAGTTTGAGACGTGGGGTGGAGACAACATATCGCACCACGTAAATCATTGTATCTAAGTGCAACTAATGCATGGACTGAGAAAACTAAGCCAATAGGTTCATGGAAAAAGTAATGTCTTGTCGTGTGGTGGTTGCAAGGAACATGAGTGACCCAATGACACAAAGAAAGATAGTCATGTCCACACTCGTACCCAGTGTGTCAGTATTAGAAGCTTTTAGCTTGATATGGCCGTCTGGGGTTATGGTACTGGATGCACTGGGTATTGTGGGAAGAAGGTCCGCAAAGCGCTCAGCAATGTCTGCACGCAGGCTGCCTGATGCACATAAAGAGTGTTGTGGGCACGTTTGCGCTCGATCTCCATACCCAAAAACACCTGCACATGTCCAAGATCTTTCATCTTGTATGTGGACTAAAACAAATTATTTACTTGATGGAAAATGGCGAGGTCAGGGGATACAATGAGTAGATCTTCCACATAGACGAGCACGATGACAAGGGTGGTGTCCACTAGGGTGAAGAAGAGAGCAAAATCTGCAGCGTTGCGCATCAAGCCACCCTTCAAGAGGGTGTGCTTGATCTCTACGTTCCACAACTTTGGTGACTATTTCAAGCCATACAGGGCATTCCATAGTCGCCAGATACGACCATTGCCATCCTTAGAACCTGGGGGCTGGACCATGTAGAGCTCCTCCCCATCGAGAGCGCCATGCAAGAAGGCATTGCTCACGTCCATCTCATGGAGATTCAGTTATGCCATGCGACCATTATGAAGAGTGTGCGACTAGTGGTCCAACAGCCAACCGGCACAAAAACCTCGTTGAAGTCCACTCCTTGTACCTGTGTAAAGCCTTTGGCTATTAGTCGGGCTTTATACTTGTCCAGCGTGACGCCCGGTTTCCACTTGCGGCAAAAGACCCACTTGGCCCTGATGGCTTTACAGCATGGAGATAAGTCAACGAGCTTGAGCACAGCATGCTCATAGATGGCAGCGAGTTCCTCCATGCAAGAAGCTTCCCAGAGGGCAGCGTCAGGTACAGCCCTGGCCTCACGGCCTAACTATCAACAGACGAGCGCTGCCAAGGCTAGCTAGAGCACACGACAACGAGACAGAGAGAGCAGATCGATGCTCCTAAGAAATCAGGGCATAACCCAATGTGGATCCGGGATGAAGGTGCACTATGACAATGGCAAGGGCAGTCAGCCCCAATGCCTTCGTCCCTAGATCCCCACTTACCGGAGTGTGAGAAGGGGACATGGGACAGAGGCTGTTGGCTGCAGGCGGCCGAACAATGGCAGGTTACATGCCTGATGGAGGTACTTGGGTGCATGGACGACGACGACCACCAGGAGTACATGATTACATCGGACTAGCACTAGAGGAGTGCGTGTGCTGGGGTCGAGGAGGAAAGAACACGACGGGTCGCTCCACTGAAGTGACTGACGCAGGAAGACTCCTCAACTGGTCGACTGAGCCAATGACCAAAGTGATTGAATCGGTCGCCTGGGTGGACGATTCCATGGCCAAAGAAGTGGAATTAGTTGTGTGGTTAGCGGAGTCAGTGGCCAAAGGGGTAGGCAGAGTAACCTGGTCAGAGAAGGCGAAGGCTGAAGAGGTGGACTCAGATGCATGGTGAACAATCTAAGGAATAGATTTAGAAGGAGACTCTGGTGCGGTGGAGGTTTTTGGTGTGTGTGGACACGTAGGTAACTCAGTGGAATCAGGGACTCTGGACACTAATGGACAGGGAGAAACATGATGCACTAGTACCGAATTTCCCCCACGCGATGGCTACGATGGGCTGAAAAGGGTCCCAACACATACAAAGGGGAGATCACGTGAGGAGAGCTCCTCAAAGAACATGGTGTCAAGCGACTCGATGATATGATGCCGGGCAGGATCCGAAAACCTCCAGGCCTTTGACTGACAAGACACCCCAAGAAAAGTATAGTTTTGACCACGAGGAGCCACTTTGTTGTCCCACTGGTCCTTCGTGAGCCATACACTGACGACGCAACCCCACACACACGCAAGAAGAATATCTGCACGCTACCCACACCAAGACTGATAGGGAGTGATAGGACGAGGCAAAGGACCGTGGGGAACTCTATTCAAATCCCAGGTCATGTACGACATGGCCTCAAAGAAGAAGCCCTTTGATAAACAAGAATCAATGTGCATAGTGGGAACTGCATGATCCGTGGCGCGGTTCTAGCGCTCACCGTTGTGCTCCAGAGTGCAAGGCGCAGATATCTCATGTTTGACACCACGGCTTCAAAGAAAATCATCTGCCTCCTCCATAATCTCACCACCTCGGTCAGAACGGAAGCGGGAAAGGGGACGACCACACGTGCACACGGCAGCAAGGAGCCAATCACAAATTTTGGCTACTGCTTCGCTCTTCTACCGGAGGTAGAACACCCATCAAAAATACGAGTAATCATGAGTGAGGGTGAGAATGTAGCGACCACGCTCAACAACAAGCTCGACAGGCAAGGGACCCATGAGGTCAGAATGGACCAGCTCAAGCGGGAGCGAGGCACGGGAAGAGACAGGATAAGATGACCTATGCATCTTATTGTGAGCATAATGGATGCATTCAGCTCAAGTTAACTGAAAAGTTGGGGGATCGAGGCCAAGGGTAGGTTGCGTGTGGAGCATGCTCTGAATGTCAGATCTTTGCACGTGACACAAGCGATGGTGGAGGAGGTGAGTATGCTGTGGGGATAGAGTGCTCGTGACAAAGACATGTGCCCCGTCCAAAGAAAGGGATGAGGACACGAAAGACACATGAGTGACGTACCATAAGTCATCACGAGACTCTATACGCAACATCACACGACCAGGCGGACAAAGAGTGAATTTTTTGAGTGAGTGCAAAACATTCATGCTCATGCGATCAAGAGTGGTGATAGACAGAAGGCTAGGCCCAGGACCAAGCACGTACAGCACATCAGTGACATAGACGTTGCTCAACGGACCCCAAAAACAAGCGACACCCACACCACAAACAGGATGCACATGACCAGACCGAGTCCGAACAATCTAGACATTGCCAACCAGACCAAGCATACGGAACACCTGACAACAAGACATCATGTGATGCATAGTACCGGAGTCGATGATCTAGGTGACATCTGGGTCACGGACAGATGCGATAACGTTGCACTAAGTGACCAGACATGACGTGGGAAACGGGCAATGTGCGTGAGACTGAGAGGAGAACTGTGTCTTCCAGTCATCAAGCCAAGCCAGATCATCCAAGATATGAGTAGGAACAAAACCGTCATCAACATAGGGATCACCGTGGAAAGAAATCTCATTCTAACAACTGTTTGTGACCTCCTAGCTAGCATCCATATAACTCGTAACTCGCTAAGGCTAACAGGGGGTTATGCCGAGGCAGTGCACGATGAATTTCTCTAGTTGGCGCTCGTGAGCACAGGGCCTAGGAGTCAAGAGGTATTATGGTGTGGTCATGCCGGATGGAGGCACCGAAGTGTAACTCAGCTACAACAATGCAGGTGACCACGTTGGATGAGGATTCCATGCAATAACTGGCCCGATGGGAGGTATGGAAGGAGCCGGGAACCCAGTCATATCTAGTGCGGTGCCGCTGGAGGAGGCGGCTGCTAAGGTTGTTGAGGAAGTGGAGGAAGCACCAACAGGAGAAGCAGTAGTGACTAGAGCGGTAGCAACGCGCCACTCACACTTGCAAAGCATGGCGCTAACGACAGGGGACTCATCAGTGGGTGAAGGACAGGTATACTTACCATGACCCATCTGCCCATTATTGTGGCAGAAAAGAGAGATTCCGCGGGAGGAGCTGTTATTCGATGGTTGCTTGGCCTTCCCTTTCCCCTTCTTCCCACTTCCCCCTTTGCCGCGACCAGCACCACGCCTGGCTAGGACTACACCATGGGTCTCGGAAAACGGAGGAGTAGGAGAGGAGATTGTGACTCCTACCATTGCATTTGTATCTCCACGTTGCAGGTGGGTATCCTGAATCGCCTCCTCCCAAGACAACAACCGAGAATAGAAAAAGGACATAAGAGTTTCCTAGGATGCCATGGCCTCCAAAAGCTCGATGTTGAATTCGACGAGAGATTCCCGTAGTCAAGAGTTGCGCCGTTCTTCATCGTGAGGAGAGCGGCTAGTGGAGGTGGACCAGCCTTACCAAGCCGGCGAAGAAGATACTGGGTGCGGCGCCGATAGGCGGTGACAGATTCAGAGTCACCCATATTGAGGTCACTGGAGCTCCTCAAAAGGCGACTGGCGATGGCCTGGCCACAAACACAGTAGAAGCGTGGGATCATGGTCAGTGCCGTTTGTAGGATCACCGATGAAGGGCTTGAGTTCCGTGCATCATCCACCTGTGCGGCCAAGGTGAGGGCCCTAGCTCCACGGCATGCGTCCAACAACTGCTCAAGGATGAAGGAGTCATACTTCAGGGTTTGGTACGACCAGAGACCCTCACCCTGAGCCCAGAGGCAGAGTAACAGCTCCCAAGACTCAAACCACCGCACCTCAAGGTGGGACAGTTTGCGGGATGGTCGTGTCTCAAAATCCTTTGGCCTGCACGGAGTTCTCGCTACACTGCCTAGAGACTTTAGAACACTCGAGACGGAATGGTGCTGTTACTACTGCTGCTGCTGAGCTTTTGTCTGTACTACAATAGAAACCGTAGGACCATGCCAGTGAGAGAGAAGTGGCTCAATGGATGAAACTGTATGAGAAGACTGTAATGTGGTTAGGAGTTTGCGCAAGTCTTCAACCTGCTGCTGAAGAGTACCAACTGGGTGAGATGGCGGTGTTGCACTTGTAGAGGTTGACTGTGTTGCACTAGTGGTACCAGTTTTGGCCATGGTGCCGGGTGGTGGACTGCCACTATAATGGTGTCTACTACAAGAGGACGGTGAAAATTGTCAAAAAAACAAGATCATTGACTGCGATTCTGGAGGCGTTCAGACAAGGAAAACAACCCTTTTCTGTTTTTTTAATACCCCATAAGTTATCACGTATCCGTTTCAGGGAATTTGCAAGTATGTCCAGGTTTATTCTCTCCGGGCAAGTTGGTGGCTGGCAGCCCGTCGAAGCCGCACGGAAGCTTGTGCAACTTCCGCGTAGCTTTTGCAGCACCTGCTGAGGTGTTGCAAGCACCGTTGCAATCGCCGCAGAGCTGCTACTTCCACCGTGTAATGCTATTGTTATCCCTGCTGCTACGTGCTGCTGCTGCATTTCCTGCAAGCTATTGTTGTGGTGGCTGTTGCTGCTGCTGCCGCTGTTTCTGCTACTACTACTCCTGCTGCTACTATCACTGCTGCTTCTTCGGATGCAGATGTCTTGCTGCTGCCGCTGTTCTTCAGCGGTGCTCTAGCAGTCGCGCGGATCTTGCTGCTACAACTACTGTTGTTGTCCAGTTGCTACTACTCCTGCCATGTGGCATGCAAGGAGCGAGCGAGGGAGCAAGGGAGTCAGGGATTTTTATTTCCTTCTTCCTGGTAATCAGGTTGCCGGGTATGCCGACGCTGATTCTATAGCTGCTGATGTCGCTACACCTGGCAAAATTCTATGCCGGGTACAGAGAGATTGGAGGGGGAAGATAGAAATGGGGAAACAATCGGGAAACTTCTCTGCCGCGTGGTGGTGTCTTCGCCCCGTGCGTCGGCTCCGCCATTGGCGTTGTGCCACTTTTCGTCAGCTGCACGACTCCCTATGCTACCACCGCCGAGGGGTCAATGCCACCAAAAATATTTTGACAGCATTTCCCCCGCGTCAGAGCCTTTTGAGGCCCCCACTAGGTGAGGCTTACTGTGCTGGAAAAAATCCAACACACTTTCCCCTGCGCTGGCGCGTATGGATGTCCTCCAACGTTGACTAGCACCTGTACGCCGCTGCTGCTCCTCAGTTTGCTACCTCTGCTACGTTATAGCTCTGACCCCAAAATGGAAACAATGTTACGCTAGTTTGGACAAGACCATTTTCTGCCGCCTCACGCACTTGGGCTGAAGTATGTGGCCTGCTGTTTCCTGACTTAGCACCTCAGCAGCACTAGCTACTTAGCTATGAGGGGTAAAATCTGCACTGAAGACTTGGCAACAGGACGGCAGCTGAAAGTGGATAATCATTGAATAAGTAGTAAGACTCAGGTTTCATGAGAGACCCCTCCCACACTAACCTAGGCCCTCACCTCTGTGAGGCTTGTTACTCGGTCTACCAACCAATCAGGAAAACACACTATTTTCTTGCTTGTGGGGCTTTCTAAGTGTGCCCTGCCGAAGGAGTGAGCCCCAAACCTGGGTGTCGTTCGTTTTTCCTGAAAAATGGACCATGCTATAGTAACCACGTTGCGAATGCAATCATGCAGTCGGAATCAGCTAGAAAATGCACAGAGCAAGGTTACAGTTGCCCAAACCTCTGAAAACCCTATGCTACTCAGAGCAGCCGTCTATGACTGTCGGTATTGGTGTTAAATCAAGATAGAGACCAGTCTTAATCTCGCTTGTCTCAAATTTTTCTCGTCTCGTTGTTTCGTACCGCACGACATGAGAATCTCGATCTATCTAGCGCGAGACAAGACAAGACGAGACCGAGACATGTCATGTGTTGCGCGAGATCGGGATGAGAATCTTGTACTGCAAAATGGTTCTCGCTTTTTTTTTTTTTTTCAGTGACCCCTACCACGTGTGCCAAGCCTGTACCGGCGAATTGCGCACTGCATCTGTCAGCACAGAAAGCAGGCAGATCCAGTGTGCGACATATTGTCTAGTGTAGGTATTGTGCCAGACCAGTAAGCAGATACTAGGCGAGTGCATAGGAGAGTCAATGCACACAGTTGGCAGCAGCCATGGACATCATGCGTGAAAGTGTTGAGCGAAGTAAAGTCAAGTAACAGGCCATCGAGGTGTTAGAAGGCGGAGGGAGCGAGCGAGCGAGCAGCGAGCTCAATCTCGCTCTCCACCTTCGAACCTGGGGGATTCGACCCCACCTGCCCACAACAAGGTGTTCCAGCATAATGTAGGTCACTAGCCAAGCAGTTATCTGGATAGGGGGTGAACCCGGGTACGCTCATGGTCCATCGTGCACGCCATGGCACGTCTTCCAAGAATGTGGTCACGACGACCACCCGACGAAGTTGTCTCTCTGGTCAGTCACCTGCACCAGTGGTGTGAGTGTGCAACGAGGCAAGAGGTCACCGTATGATAATGACATGCGTCCAACACTCCCCCATGACCCACAGCCGACGCGCAAGAACGACACTCACAGACACAGCCTGAACGTCACAAGACGTGACACAACACAAGACTGTACACGAGCACCGGCACGACAACTCAACCAGGAGCCTCACGAGTGCAGAGCAACCCAACAGCGTGCACTGTTGCCTTGAAGACATTGCTGCTGAGTGCCTTTGTGAGGAAGTCAGCTCGTTGCTGTCGTGTGTCAACCCACACAATCCTGACATCACCTGCAGCCACACGCTCACGTACAAAATGATGTTCCACATTGATGTGCTTGGTGCGAGGGTGATGCATGCCATCGTGCTCAGCAATAGCTTTTGTGCTTTAATTGTCACAACACAAGGTGATGCAGCGGATGGGCACACACAGCTGCTGAAACAACCGACACAACCAAATGCTTTCACAAGTGCCTGCACCAAGGGCGACATATTCCGCCTCACTGGAGCTGCCTGCGACGCAACCCTGTTTACCACTCTTCCAAGAGACGGCTGTGCCGCCGACGAGAAAGACATATCCGGTGCGGCTGCGTGCATCCGTGTCATGCGCCCAGTCACTGTCAGTGTAGCCATCGATGACAATCGATGGCTGCACCCGGTAATAGAGGCCAACTCGTGCAGTGGAGAGCGCATATCGGACAACACGCAACGCAGCCTCCATGTGCCGCACCCGTGGGCACTGTGAGAACTACGCAAGGAAGTTCACAGTGAAAGCAACGTCTGCTCGTGTGGTAGTGGCCAGGTACATCAAGGACCCTATGACGCGCAGGTAGTCGGTGACATCCACTAGCCCCCCCAGCTTGGACACGTCCAATGTTTTCAACAACCTCTGCCCGGCGGGCGTCATCGGCGTGGACGCTGAAGGTATAGACTCAAGGAGCGAGGCAAAGCGCTCCCCCAGGCTCCTGACATATGCAGCCTGGTGGACGTGAAGGACACGGCGAGCGCGATCACGCTCAAGCTCCATGCCGAGAAAAACTCGAGCTGGGCCCAAGTCTTTCATCTTGTATGTGGATTGCAGTAGGGACTTCACAGTCAACACTGCCTCTTGGTTTGGTGATGCAATGAGTAGGTCATCCACATAGACGAGGATAGCAACAAAGGGGGAAGAGTTGGGAGTGACGAAGAGAGAAGGATCCACTGCGCTACGACGGTATCCACCTTTCTCCAAGGTAGAGGTGATCTCCTGGTTCCAGCACCGAGGTGACTGCTTCAGCCCATAGAGAGCCTTGCACAGTCTCCATACCCTGTTGGTGCCGTCAGAGAACCCTGGAGGTTGCACCATGTAAATCTCCTCATCAAGCTGACCGTGCAGAAAGGCGTTGTTTACATCCATCCGCTCGAGCTCCCAGTCATGTTGGGCAACAAGACTTAGAAGAGCGCGAGCAGTGGTGTAGCGTCTGACGGGAGCAAACGTCTCGTCAAAGTCAACGCCAGGGACTTGAATAAATCCCTTGGCGGTAAGACGTGCCTTATGCTTTTCAAGCTCGCCATTGGGCTTGTACTTGCGCCTAAAGACCCTGCGTGCATCGATGGCTTTGTGACCAGGCGGGAGATCGACCAACTCGTAGACGGCGTGGTCAGCAAGAGCTCGAAGCTCATCCTGCATGGCAGCTTCCCACTGCTGGGAGTCGGGCGCAGTGCGTGCCTGACGAACAGTAGTCGGGTCGGACGAGGGTGCAGCCGCAACTGTCGTGTGGCACTCAGCGACACTGCTACGGATGGCGGCTCCAAGAGCGCGCTCGTGCTCAGACCTGAGCAGTGTCTGCCCAAGGACAGAGCTGGGATGGACCACTTCTGTGGCCAGCCCCAAGGCGTCCATGCCAGTCGGCAGCCTTACATGCTGCTCTGGGTGGGACTGGACAGGGCAAATGGATGGAGCGGCGGCAATGGAGGAGCGAGAGGGGAGTGCGCGGAGACGCCCGCCACAAACAAAGGGCTTGATGGGAGCAGGACCAGGAGGGTCACCAGGCAACGGCGGAGCAGGGGTGGACTGACTGGGTGCCACAGGGGTAAGCAGACTGGACGGAGCCGCTGAGGAGTGTGCAGGAGAGACGGACTCAGACGGAACCGGGGAGGACACAATAGGAGTTCCGAGCGAGTTGGGCGACACGGACGGGGAAGGCACAGTGCCAGATGACGAAGGCCGCTCCGAGGGTGGATTCTGCGAAGAAGGGACAGCAGCAGGAACTGTAGGGACAGCGGGAACTACAGGCCCGACCTCCCCCCGGAACCGAGAGAGCGGCAGCAGGGAGGCGGCTGTAGAGTGACGACTAAGGTCACGGAGAAAGACAGACTCGAAGAAATGGGCATCGCGGGACTCAATGACGCGTTGGCGCTCCTGGTCCCAGAAGCGCCAGGCTTTGGACTGCGCCGACACGCCTAAGAAAGGACAGAGGCGTCCTCGTGGGGAAAGTTTGCCGTCATGAAGGTCCTCAGGGAGCCAGACGGACGCAATGCTGCCCCAAACGCGAGCGAGTCGCAAGTCAGCATGGGTCCCGTACCATCGCTCAAAAGGCGTGACTGAGCAAGGAAGGGGTCCGTGGGGACGCGATTCCAGACCCAGGTCATGTAACTCATGGCCTCAAAGGAAAACAGCGGAGAAAGACCAGACTCAGAGAGAAGAGTACGGGCGCCGTCGGCAAGAGTCCGGTTCCAACGCTCAGAGGCCCCATTTTGCTGGGGTGTGTAGGGAGCGGAGGTCTCCAAACACACCCCTTGAGACTCAAGGAACCGGGCGGTGTGACCAAGAAACTCACCACCGCGGTTGCTACGGAAGACACGCAGGGAGCACTGACAAGATCGTTCAGCCTGGCGGAGCCTAGACTCAACGACAGCAGGGACGTCACTCTTTTGCCGAAGAGCGAAGACCCAGCGAAAGCGAGAGAAATCGTCAGTGAGACACAGAACATAACGCCCAACACCCCCAAGAAAGTCGTGGGGAAGAGGACCCATGACATCAGCGTGGACAAGATCAAGGGGGTGGGAGGATCGAGAGTCACAGGAGGCAAAAGTGAACGATGCATTTTGCCCTGGGCGCAGTTGAGACAGGTGGAAGGACAGGGTGAGGGAAAGGTGGATGGAGACAGCCCAATGGCGGGCTGGAGACGGAGCATGCTGGTAACGGCATCAGTGTGCACATGGCCAAGGCGACGGTGTAAGAGTTGAATGTCAGCAGGGGAGAGGGATGGTGCAACGTGTGCTAGAGAGGAGCCAACTGAGTGGGAAGCAGGAGCAATGAGAGGTACACGATAGAGTTTGTCACACTTAACCCCCCGCAGAACAATGCGACCAGAGGAACGAACGCTGACAGACCCAACACCATGACTGGCTGAGAAATCCATGCCCTGATCATCAAGGGAGGGCACCGACAGCAAGCTGAGTTCCAACGAATGCACGTACAGCACGTCAGGCAGAAACAAAACGCCACTGGGACCAACGAAACGGACAACCCCAACGCCCTGAACGGGTAACAACTGACCCGAGCCAGTACAAACAAAACGAACGGAACCAGCGGGACCCAACGAGACAAATGCGGAGCGAACAGAGGTCATGTGGTAGGTGGCTCTGGAGTCGAGGACCCAGAAGCCACCGGAGACACGAACACCGGGAAGGACGCCACAGGTGGCAACAGTGTCGACAGAGGGTGACGCCGAGTCACAGACAGACAGACAGACAACGAGGAAGGACGACGGAGTGCCAGTGCTCAACCCACGGAACAGACACGGACGGGAATGCGAGAACGTGACCCGGGGGGTCCCCACGAAGGACAGTGTCAGAATGACAAGGCAAACCTCTGGCCAACGAAGACACACTCTCACCTCCCTGATCGTGAAGGTGGAGACGCTCGAGAAGAGACTGCTCTACCAGGCGCTAGCCGTCGACGGACGCTGCGGAAGATGGAGGCGACAAGCCCGAGGGAGGTGCAAACCACGGAGGTGGGATGTACGCCGCGGAAGGGGGCCCGGCATACATGGGCGCTCCATAGGTTGACGGCCAGCCCCAAGGGTATGCGATGGGGGGTGGAGCTGTGGCGACGCCAGCGGTGGAGTAGACCTGTGCTGAGGTGGAGCTGGCGGGTCAAGAGACGGAGCTGGAGCTGGAGCTGGCGGCGGAAGAAGACGAAGAGCCCAATGTGCACGCATAGAGCGGGCCAGGCGGAGATCGTCAGGGGGCGCACGACACATACGAGCAGAATGCTCAGAGGTGCCATAATTCCAGCACACAACCTCACCAGGGACACGGGATGGTGCAGTGTCCTTGCCCTTCCCCTTGCCCTTCCCGCAACCACGGCCACGCCCACGACCCTGGGAGGCGAGAGCGGTGGCCGTAGATGCCGAAGAAGAAGAGGATGTGGATGAGGCGGCGGCAGCCGAGGAAGAAGTAGAGGAGGAAGCGGTGGTGGCTGCAGCAACCCCGGCGACTGCAACACGGTGCAGGCGTTTGTTCTGGAGGCTGGTCCACCAAGCAGCGAGCCTCTCAGCAACGAAGTCCCAGAGAGCGCCAATACCCGGCGGGGAATACGGAGGAACAGGCTGGGAAGCGAGACGCAGCAGCTCATCAGATTTGACGTCGCGGAGAAGGTCTGACAGCTCGGGAATCAACCCGTTAACCATGGTGTGGACAGCCGCTAGCTGGCCTGGCACGGCTTTGCCAAGCTCACGAAGGAGCTTGAGTCCGCGTGCCGAGTAGGCATCAGCCGACTCGTCAGCACGCATTATGAGCGTGTTGAACTGCACAATGAGGGCATTCTGGGCTGCCTGACCAGTGACTGTGGTGCGACGACGAAGCATGGCGTAGGCACCAATAGGGTCAGCTAGACGTTGCACGGCGGGATCGGCGTTGTAGGTACCGACATCGTCGACAAGCACCTCTGGTGCAGCAGCAATGAGGGCACAAACAGCGCGGGCAGACTCGACAGCGACAAGGGTAAAAGGCGCGACAGCTGGAAAAGAGTATTCCCACAGACGCTCCCCCTGGGCCCAGGCGCTGAAGCGGGTTTCCCAGGAGGAGAAGACGAGTCCAGCGGACAGGACAGGCGGCTGCGAGAAGAAATCATGCTGGCGCGCGGCAGGAGTGGGATTGGCACCGGAAGGCATGACAGCAGTGTTTCTGGCAGGGGTGCTAAAAGCGGCGGGTGTGGAGGAAGCAGCCATAGTGGTGCTAGCGCTGGCAGCAGCGGTGGGGACGGACGCAGCAGGGAGGCGCTTAAGCACAATAGCTGCAACCTCATCAGCAAAGGCAGCGCGATTATCATCGGCAAGCTTGAGGCGGTCCTCAGCCTCACGCTGTGCCTCGAGAGCGAGGCGCAGCTGGCGCTGCAGGTCAGCTATGACTGATCCGTTGTCACTCGGCATGGTGACGACGACGAGGTCCTGCCGAACAGATTTTGGCAGAGTTTCCCCTGCCCCAGTGGGCGTGGGAAAACTGGACGTGCCCAAGGCACGAGGGATGTGTGCTGCAGGACAGCCCGACCCCAATCAGACAAGCAAGAAGACCCCGCAAGAGAAGAAAGGAGGCAAGGAGACAGAGCAACAGCCGAGGACCCTCACAAAGCAGAAGGAGGTGGAGGCGTGCGCAACAAGGCAAGGAGTGGTGGAACAGCAGCAGCGACTGCAGCTGAGACAACGAAGACAGTGGATGTGATGGGGATCACCAGAGCAAGCGCTCCGGTGGTGAGGACGGCTCCAAGAGTGGTGAAGGCTGCAATGATGGAGATGGCCACTGTGACGACGCTGGTGACAGTCGAAGGAGCAGATGAGGCAATTGCAACAGCACCGGAGGTGGAGGTACAGATGGAGGAAGCGGCCGCAGACACGGCAGACGCAGCCGAGGCAGTCGCGGAAGCAATAGCAGAGGCGGCTGCAGCAACCTGAGTAAAGATATCTGCAGGTGCGGCAGCCACCGTACCGGCGACAACGGCGGCTTCGGTGTATGACTCGGCAGCGCGTCCTGCTGAGGTCGAGGCGGAGCCGCGAGAAGCTCGGGCAGCGGTAGCAAGTGTGGCGGTGGTTGCTGCTACAACGTCGACTACCGCAAAGGCCGTGTGCATAATCCTGGTGGCCACGACAACAACGTCGTGACCTATGACAGAGGACACGCGAGCAGCTGCGGCGTCCACCCCAGCGCTAATGTGTGGGTGCTTGACCCCCCCAGGAGGATGGGAAAGAGGAGAGCTTGCCGGTATGGAGGGCTGCCTTGGCTGTGACGGTGAGGTTGTCTCGACGGAGGCGGCGTCACGATGGATGTGGCGATGCCGCGCCGAGCTCTCCCCTGAGTAACCACCGAGATCCTCCCAATGCGCCAATGTGATGGAGGCCACCACCGGACGGTGGTGCGGAGACTGCTACAAGGCTGCTGGTCGTGCGCCAAGAGAGGCGGGGAGCGCAGCTGCGCGTCACGGTGTTTGCAGCTGCGCGTCACGTTGCTTGCTGCTGCCATCACGCTGCTTGTGCGGCTGCTAAGGAGGAGAGTGTGTGGCGGCTGCTGCTGTGAGCGGTGCTGTAGTGCCGCTCCTCTACAGTGCCGATCCTCTACAGTGCCGCTCCTCTACATTAAAAACAGCTGCAGCCTTGGGGAGACCGAGAGACTGAAAGGAGACCGAGGGGATGCCTCCTTGTGCTGCCCAGGAGAGAGGGCGAGCTGGGACAGCAGCTGGTTGTGGAACCAATGTGCGGAAGCCGGAAGACCAGCCACGATGTTGGCCCCAAGACTTATGGGCGGCGGACCATTGAGGTCCGCCCGCAGTTATGCGGCTATGCAACCACAGCTGCTGCAGGCAAGGACGCCGTTGCTGCTGCGTTGCTGTTGTCGTTGCTACTGGGAGGTAACTCCAGCTCTGGCCAAAATCGAGACACAAGTCCCTCGTCTCCGCCGCTGCTATTGTCCAAAGGGTCTCGAGCACGAGTTGCTTTCGCGACGGAGCCTTGGAGATCGAGGCGAGGGAGGTAAGGACGGGACGGGTGGATGTCGCCCGCCGGGGTCGTCGCCAAGACAGGCACGACCGTGGTTGAGGCGGGGCAGGAAAGTCTGCTGCCGAGAGCAGCCATCAGAGGAACTGCCACAGGACAAGTGGGACGAGTGTGCCTCCCCCAGTGCAGCTGGGGAGTGAGCTGTGAGTTAACGGCTACGGGGTGAGCCGACGCCGCCAAGAGTGGCAGCCGCGAGTTTGGCCCAGGATGCGTGGACGGTAGATCAATCCGCCGTCCGGCTTTCACGCAAGTTGCTCTGATACCAGTAGGTATTGTGCCAGACCAGTAAGCAGATACTAGGCGAGTGCATAGGAGAGTCAATGCACACAGTTGGCAGCAGCCATGGACATCATGCGTGAAAGTGTTGAGTGAAGTTAAGTCAAGAAACAGGCCATCAAGGTGTTAGAAGGCGGAGGGAGCGAGCGAGCGAGCAGTGAGCTCGATCTCGCTCTCCACCTTCGAACCTGGGGGATTCGACCCCACCTGCCCACAACAAGGTGTTCCAGCATAATGTAGGTCACTAGCCAAGCGGTTATCTGGATAGGGGGTGAACCCGGGTACGCTCATGGTCCATCGTGCACGCCATGGCACGTCTTCCAAGAATGTGGTCACGACGACCACCTGACGAAGTTGTCTCTCTGGTCAGTCACCTGCACCAGTGGTGTGAGTGTGCAACGAGGCCAGAGGTCACCATATGATAATGACATGCGTCCAACAACAAACGGCCGTGGAGGGTTAGCGGGAGCACCCGAAATTAGAATGACTAAAATCACTTTTCAAAAACAAAACGCCATAATTGTCACAATCGCTCGATGTTCTGTGCATAAACATCTTGTGCTACTTGGCATACTGTTGTGCTTTGTGCCGTTCCCATACAGTTTACTGTGACCACTCGGCCGTGTCCATACTCGTGCAGATCCCTGAGGCGGGCGGCCCTGGTGGCACCGGCGCGACGACAGGCGGCGGACTACCCGCTTGGAGCTGGCCAACCACTGTACCAGAGCCCCAGATGCCACCGGGACTCTCTGCTGTATCTTCTACACCTTGCAGGCGTCTTTCGGCGGACTGGCCATGAGGCCTATTTGCATGTTTTTGCATTGTATGTTCACTGTCTGTCGATGGATGCATGCATGTGACCAGTCGTAGCGTCCGTCTTCTTATTCTGCATGTTTAGGTTCAGACGGCGTAGCATTCTGACATGTGTGCGCAGACTTACGGCCAAAACAGTGGTTTTGGGCCAGTTTTAGGACAGCTCTTGGACTGCCGCGTGCGACACCCGCTGTGCGCCGCGGCAGGTATTTATGCCTTGGACCTGTCATTTGTTATTTCTCTCTGCATATGCTATACTGAAGCATTCTGACACTTTTGCCTTGTGTCTCCTAGCCAAACCCTTGCCGTAGTGTGTACGACCTGTGACTGTCGTCACCGTCTGATCAGGCATTGACGCCTGGTCAACGGCTACGTTGCTAGGAAGCTTCCACGCATTTTCTCATGGTCTCAAAGCAGTGAGACAGTTCTCACTGCTGCGTAGCAGATACGCAGCAGAGAAGCAGCAGTGAGAGTCACCGCAGCAGCAGAGTTCCTGAGGCCTGTCGGAGACAGCCGGTCGCCGTCTACGCAGCCCCACCCACCACGTAAGATCGCAGCAGCAGAAGCAGCAGCAGCGTTGTGCACCGCCACGCGAGGTGCGTGGCAGCTGCAGTGAGTGCAGCTGCCCCTCCCACAGCCACAGCAGCAGAGCAGCAGCAGCAGCAGCAGAGGCGGCGGCAGCAGCAGCGCAGCAGCAGCAGCCGCATCAGCAGCCGCAGCAGCAGCGACCGCAGTAGCAGCGGCCGCAGCAGTAGCGGCGGCAGTAGCAGTGCAGCAGCAGCAGCGGCAACAGCAGCGCAGCAGCAGCGACGGTAACAGCAATGCAGCAGCAGCAGCGGCAGCCGTGGCAGCAACAGCAGAGCAGCAGCAGCAGCAGCAGTAGCAGCAACAGTAGTGCGGCAGCGGCAACAGCAGCAGCGCGCGGCGGCGGCAGCAAGCAGCAGCCGCAGCGCGTAGCAGCAGCAGCAGCAGCGCAGCCGCTGCTGCCACCGCTGCATCTGCAGCTACATAGCTGCTGCTGCAGCTGACAGCACAGCTGCAGCAGCAGCTGGGCGGAAGCTGCTGCGCAGCTTCTGCGCAGCGTCCGCGCGGCCACCACGGAGCGGCGGCACGCGCGCGCAGATTCGCGAGAAAGAGAGAGAAAAAAAAGGAGACAAGCCGATGTCAGCAATTTTGCTTGCTGACGTCATCAGTCGTGCTGACGTCAGCAACCACCTGCTGACGTCAGCACCACACTTAGTCAAATTTTTGGCCGGACAGTCAAAAGTTGCCAGCGTTTCAACTCCTCAAGAAACGTTGACGATTTTAAAATCCGACAAACTTCATCCGTCATCCCAAACTGAGCGGCGACATGAGCCTGTCCGATAGCAAGGAGAAGGGACCAGGCGACCCCTCCTCCTCCTCGTCTGGCGTACTGAGTCCACGCTCGCAAGCCATTGAGGACCTGCGCAGCTAGCAGGATGAGATGCGTCGTCTCCAGAGAGAGCAGACTGACGCTATCCGAACACTGACTGAGCTTCTGCGCACTCAGTCCACGGCTCCTCCGCGGATTTCTGAGGGAGCTGCCGGAGCTGCGGTCTCTACCCAGCATTCGGTCCAGGCGCCCATGACAGGTGCTCCACCTGACCCACCACCTGCTGACCTCCTTGATGATGAGCCACTACACGATGAGCCATTCATGCCAGGCATCACGGATGATTCCCAAGAGCAGGAGATTCGAGTTATCCAGGAGCGCCTCCGTCAGCTGCAGACGGGTACTCGACCTCCACCGGTTCCCCTTATGCGATCATCACCTGATTACCCCGGCAATCACCCTCTCCCAGGAGTTTTTCCCGTCTCTCGTCCTCCTCAGCCTGCGGTTGCTCTCCCCACGGAGCGGCAGCCTAAGGACTTTGAGGCACCACCTCCACAGTACATCAGCGAGGATGGTTTCGACTACTGGGAGATCCTATTTCAGGTGTGGGCTACATCTGAGGGAGTGTGGCCTTACTACCACAGCCCGTACCAGTCTACAGATCCAGCACAGGCACTGACGGCAGCCCGGGCCATGTGCGGACTTCTCTACGCCATGCCACGCGAGACTGTCGTCGACTTCCGCCCCTTCCTTGGCAAGGCTGGCACAGGCACCGGCGCCGATCCCCGTGGAGGCTGGGATCTGGCGTTATCCCTGCTGGCCGCAAAGACGCACGCCACTTGTGCGTCCCACATTCGTGCTTTCCATTCGCTCCGTCAGGGGCCTGCGGAGTCTGCAGCGGATTACTAGCGACGCGCCATGCGTATCTACACGCGTCTGGGGACCTCAGGAGGCACACAACTGTGGGCTCTTTGGACGATTATGCTCGGAGTTTGCATTGAGTACACCGACACCTTAACACGGTACAACAACGCTATCCTCGAGCCTTTCTCAACCACTCTGCAGTTGCTCCCTTGGGCGCATCAGCTTTTCCTCCAGGTGACTTCAGCCTACGAGGCAGCAGTAGCGCATCAGGAGACTTCCCTTGCTATAGCAGTCGTTGCATCACCACCATCTTCCCTCCTGCATTCACCCTCATCCACCTCCATCACTACCTCATCTTCCTCCTCCTCTTCAACCCCGTCTACACCCACGCAGACACAGGGCGTTGCAGCAGCTTCCCAGGGGAAGAAGAGGAATAGGAGGCGCGGGTCAGGTCACCAGCAGTCGTCATCCAGTGGTAGCAGTGGCCGTTCTGTGCACTGCTACAACTGTGGAGGCGCCCATCGCTACACTGAGTGCCAGCAGCCGCTTGACTGGGCGCGGATCACCCGTGGGCTTCAGGCTGCTCATGCTCTTCGTTCCACGTCCGGCGCGTCACCCGCACCCTCCTCCAGACGTGCGGCGGCCACGACTGCAGCTGTTCCTACATCCTCACCAGTGAGCAGCAGCGATCCGGACCCACGCGAACGCACCATCGCCGAGCTTCGTCATCTTCTAGCGCTTCGCTTTCACGGAGGTGCGAGTGCGTTGTCATCGTCGGGTGGTTCACAGACTGCTTGTTTGTCCGTTTCCGTGTCTCGTGATGACGCGTGTGGGGGAGTACAGTCAGCATGTGATGATGATGGGCCTGACTGCACTGACCGAATTCATGCATCTCATCTTCGTGATGTACGTCGTTCCTCCCCACTGACGGCTCAGCGTCCCTCTGATCCAGAGTGTTCCATTGCTCGTTGTACAGTGACGTCCACCAGTCATGACTCCAGTGGCACTTGGATCATCGATTCTGGGGCCACCCATCACATGACGTGCCGTCGCAGTGACTTTGTCGTACTCGGTCCTGTCACGACTGTCCGTTCTGTTCATACAGGCTCTGGTCAGTCGTTGCCAGTCCACGGTGTGGGGGTTGTATGTTTTGACGGTCTGTCTAGCCCCCTGTATCTTTCTGACGTGTTGTTTGTGCCTGATCTTGAGCTCAGCCTGCTTTCTGTGCGTGCCTGCACTCGGATGGGGCTCTCTGTGGAGCATACCGCTGATTCAGCGACTGTGACTGCTATTAACACTCGTAGCATTGTCTTGCGTGCTTCAGTCATAGATGATTTGTATTGTATCGCTCGGCCCTCCTCCCCTTGCTCTCCCTCCTCATCCATTCACGTTTTAATCACTGGTGTTCTATCCCCGGAACACCAGCGGTTGCTTCATCGTCGTCTGTGTCACGTGGGCTCCGACACTGTGTCGAAGCTCATTTGGACACAGCCTGCTCTTGGCCTTGACGTGGCTTCTTTCGAGAAGCCACCCAAGACCGACTGTCTTTTCTGCGCTCAGGGGAAGATGCATCGGTGCACCTCCCCTGACTCGCGTTCCCGAGCGCTTAGGTCTCTTGAGTTGGTCCACTCGGACCTTCTAGGTCCTCTCCCGGTCGAGTCCCTGTCCGAGAGGGGCCAGTATGTTCTGATGCTAACTGATGATTTCACCCGCATGCGGTGGGTCTACAGTCTGCGTCAGAAGAGCGACGCTGCCCTTGCGGTTTGGCTCTGGCTCATGATGGCTGAGCATCAGTCTCGCCACACGCTACATACTTTTCGCTCGGATCGCGGCGGCGAGTTCCTTGGTGAGATGGACTCCTTTGCTGAGCACGGGATTTTTCACCAGGTCTTCGCTCCTGCTACTCAACAGCAGAGCGGTGTATGTGAGCGCTGGAACCGCACCATGGAGGATGCGGTTCGTGCCATGCGGTCTGAGTGCGGTCTCCCGGAGACTTTCACCTTCGAGGGCTTCGCCTACATGACCTGGGTCTGGAACCGCCTCCCGCATGGTCCGCTCCCGGACCATGTTACACCGTACGAGCTCTGGTTTGGCCACCGTGCTGACCTTCGTCTCGCTCGCTTCTGGGGATCCCTGGCCTCCGTGTGGTACACCGAGGACCAGCAGGAGTCCAAGGTCTCCCCTCGGGGTCGCTTGTGTTCCTTCATTGGCATCTCCCCGCGGTCGAAGGCCTGGCGCTTTTGGGACCCCACTCGCCGTCGAGTCATTGAGTCCCGTGACGCGCTGTTTTTTTAGTCACTCACATACTGTGACCTGACTTCGATCACAGCCCTCTCCGCAGCCCATGTCCCTTCCTGTGAGGGTCCTCGGCGGATGGGGAAGACTTCTACGCCAACGACCATCCCTCGTCCGGCTGATGTGTCCGCTCGAGCCCCCTCTCGATCTCCAGCCCTTGATGATCCGGCTATCATTGCCGTCGGTCCAGAGATCCCGCCTGTATAGCCTGTTTCACACCCCACAGGAACCTCTTCTCTCACGTCTCCTCCTGTACCATCACCTGTGTCTGCCGGCACCCCTGCTCCTGCGTCTTACCCAGTCTTGCCCACTCCCGTTCCTACGTCGGCTGACACTCCTGCCTCAGTGTCCGGGCCAGCCTTGCCTGCTGTCACACCCAGCCCCGTGTCTCCCACACACTCATCTCCTCGCACGGCATCTCCGGCTGTCTCGTCTCAGCCCTCACCAGCTGTGGTCGTACCTGTTCCTGTGGTCGTACCTGTCCCTGAGCCTGAGGTGCGCCCCTCGACCTCCGGTTACTCCCGTGAGCCCGGTGGCCGCCTTCATCCACTGGATTCCGGAGCTCTGCGAGCGTCGGGTCCCGGACCCAAGCGTTCCACTCGCAGCATCGCGAGCGGTGATCCAGGCACAAAGGCCTTAGGCCTGAGTGGTTGCATCGAGCTTTCAGAGATACATCCAGCATGCCCTGTACGGCACGACCTGGTCACTCGCGAGTTCCATCTTGCCTGTGACGCAGCAGCTGATCTCGTGGCCGTCAGGCCCGACACTGAGGCGTGTGCACTCGCCACGCAGAGTTCCCCCTCTATGGCGCCTGACCCTGGCACATTGAGGGAGGCTCTCACATCGCAGGATGCCGATGCCTGGCAAGCTGCTTGCGAGGATGAGCTTCGTGCTATCCAAGAGCACAGAGTCTATGAGCTTGTCGACCTTCCCCCTGGGAGGAAGGCGATCAAGGTCAAGTGGGTCTTTCAAAAGAAGGTGAAGCCGGATGGCTCACTGGAACGCTACAAGGTCCGCTTGGTCGTCAAGGGTTACTCTCAGATTGAGGGAGTCGATTACACTGACACCTTTGCCCCTGTCGGCCGCATGACCTCAGCTCGAGCTCTGTTCGGTGTAGTGGCTCAGCATGACTGGGAACTACACCAGATGGATGTGAACAATGCGTTCCTCCATGGCTCTCTGGATGAGGAGATTTACGTGGCTCAGCCACCAGGTTTTGAGGACGGTGACAAGGTCTGGCGCTTGCGCAAGTCCTTGTACGGCCTCAAGTAGTCTCCACGGTGTTGGAACCGGGAGATCACTGGCACTTTGACTCGTGCAGGATACGTACAGAGCGAGGCAGACCCCTCGCTCTTCATCCTACCGACACCCGAGCGGTTCACCGCCATCCTGGTCTATGTTGATGACCTCGTGATTGCGTCTCCGTCCCTGGAGGCCGTGAAGGAGGCCAAGGATGTCCTGCAGACTGCCTACAGGATGAAGGACCTCGGTCCTGTATCGTTGTTTCTTGGTATGGAGATCGTGCGAGATCGCAGACATCGGACACTGTTGCTGCATCAGGCCCGATACGCACGAGTCGTGGGGGAGCGCTTCAGCGATCTCCTTGGTGCAGTGCCATCCGCTTCCACACCTCTTACACCCGATGGGCAAGATGCCCTGAAGGTGGATGATCCTACACAGCTGGGGAGACAGTGGACGTGACCTTGTACCTCCGTCTCATCCGATCTCTGATGTACCTGGCCACCACCACGCGTCCTGACATCGCGTTCGCCATCAACCTCCTCGCCCAGTTCTCGCAGGCTCCACGTGCGAGAGCCCTTCACGCGGCTGTGTGAGTGGTACGGTACGTGGTCTCCACGCCGTACCTCGGACTCTGCTTTCGTCGGCAGTGTTCGGTGGTCCTTGACGGCTACACTGACAATGACTGGGCTTGGAGCCCTGATGGGCGCAGTCGTACTGGCTACGTGTTTCTGCTCGGTGGTACCGCTTTGTCTTGGCGAAGCGGGAAGCAGGACTGCATTGCACGTAGCTCGTCAGAGGCAGAGTATGTTGCTTTGGGCGCAAGGGCTGCTGAGGCAGTGTGGCTGCAGCGCTTGTTTCTTGAGCTTGGGCAGTCAGTATCCGCCAATGTGCTGCGTTGCGACAACCAGAGTGCTCTCGCCATTGCGGAGAACTCCGGTGTTTTTCATGCTCGCACAAAGCACATTGCGGTTGAGCATCACTTCGTTCGTGATCTGGTGGAGCGACGCGTGATCTCCATCATGTGGGTTGGTACTGACATGCAGCGTGCAGATTTCTTGACGATGGCACTTGCTCGCGGAAAGTTCCTGGTGGCCATTCGTTCTGTTGGACTTCGCCTCGTGCGTGAGAGTGGTTGAGTGTGGGATGTGCGTCTGCGTCTCATTTGTTTGTGTCACTCACTATTGTGATCGTACCAGTGCTGCACGCGTATGGACATGCGTACCATCGGGTCATGGGGGAGTGTTGTGCTTTGTGCCGTTCCCCTACAGTTTACTGTGACCACTCGGCCGTGTCCATACTCGTGCAGATCCCTGAGGCGGGCGGCCCTGGTGGCACCGTCGCGATGACAGGCGGCGGACTACCAGCTTGGAGCTGGACGACCACTGTACCAGAGCCCCAGATGCCACCGGGACTCTCTGTTGTGTCTTCTACACCTTGCAGGCGTCTTTCGGCGGACTGGCCATGAGGCCTATTTGCATGTTTTTGCATTGTATGTTCACTGTCTGTCGATGGATGCATGCATGTGACCAGTCGTAGCGTCCATCTTCTCATTCTGCACGTCTAGGTTCAGACGGCGTGGCATTCTAACATGTGTGCGCAGAGTTACGGCCAAAACAGTGGTTTTGGGCCAGTTTTAGGACAGCTCTTGGACTGCCGCGTGCGATACCCACTGTGCGCCGCGGCAGGTATTTATGCCTTGGACCTGTCATTTGTTATTTCTCTCTGCATATGCTATATTGAAGCATTCTGACACTTTTGCCTTGTGTCTCCTAGCCAAACCCTTGCCATAGTGTGTACGACCTGTGACTGTTGTCACCGTCTGATCAGGCATTGACGCCTAGTCAGCGGCTACGTTGCTAGGAAGCTTCCACGCATTTTCTCACATACAATGGTCGATTCACTCCTAGTATGATTTTTTTCGTTCCACGGAACCTGGTTGCGTATGCTGAGCGCCGGCACGTGCAACCAGCCGGCTTGTCGTGGACATGTTTGTGCCTAGTGATCCAGACTTGCAGTTATCAAGCGAGGTGGCTGAGTGACCTAGGGTTTTGAACCTAGGGTAGACTTTTGAACTGGGGCGTTCGCTTTTTAAACGATGTTGACAGTAGATGATTTTAAAAAAGGTTGCTTGCAGTCAGAATGAAGTCGCCCTGAAGTGGGTGGGTTCCGGCAGCTCGATTTGTCGTTTCGCTCGTCCCTCGCAACAATGCAACATGCGAGATTATCTCGGATGTGGGAGAGACCGAGACGGGATCGAGATGAGCAAAATACAAATCGGTACAAGACCCTAATGCTCTCGTCTTTTGTACCCGAGACAAGACATTTCGTACCGAAATGCAAAAAAACGAGTTTGAGATCAAAACGACTCGTCTCGATCTCAATTTAACAGCCCTAATTGTTGGTGACATGGATGGCGGTGGCTGCTGCCAATGGAGCTAGACGCGCAGTGCTAACAAGTGGGCGATTCCACACGAGGCGATGGAAGTCACGCCTGTCACAACAATGCAACGTCCCCTCTATCGCTTAGCGCCCGACGTCGTCAACATCCGCTGAGTCAGTCTTCTACACGAGCACGTACACCAACCGGTTACAACACTGATCAGTGAGTGCATTCCCAAATCACAATAGACGCCCTCGCTGCATATTGAAGCTATTATGCTGATGAGACTCTGAATGTCTCATCCAGTCCAATCCTTGCTGTTTTTGCACCCGACTTGTGTGCTAGTGCAATCGTCTCGTCCACGGCAACAGTACTGGGAAGCTTCCAAGAAGCTTCTCTAATCAACTGTACAGATTGATGAGGACAGCTCACGTCAAAACAGGCGAATTATGAATGATTATGGATTTGGGCATAACTGGATTATGGATCGCAAATTCAAGCCATTTTTCTGTTAATGCAGTACAATCGACACACTACTGCCAGTTGTGTGACCGACAGAGAGTGTCTACCTCATTGTGGAGTGAGAATATGTATGATTCATAAAGCTGACAAGACCAATATCTGCTCAAATCGTCCTTGCGCAAGAATGATCGGATGACTTCAGAATACCGTAGTGCCCCCTACATTCGACTAAAATAATTGTTTTCCTTCGACCATTCAGGCACCTAAACAACTCTGGTCTCTTGGACGAATCACTCCTAAAATTGCAAAAATCTATATTCTCTACATACGGTTTCAGCTTCCGCGAGGACTACGGGCGGAACGTGAAACATCCACGTTCCGCGTGCAGTGCTAAGACGGTGCGGAAGTCACTTGGACGTGGCAGCTTGCGAAACGCGAATTGAGATGCGAGACTACGTGTGAAGCGAGCTGCAAGGTGCAACTTCGCTCTCTCTCTCTTCGCAGTTCGGAGGTTTGAACTCCGAAGTTCTAGGGACAGACCAAGGACATGAACAGAAATTTCGACCAAAATCAGACAGCAATAAAACCAAGGGGCTTTGGACGAAACAGGTCCAAAATTAGAAGGCTGAAAATTATAGTCAAATATAAGACTTACTTAATTCAGTTCAAAAAATTGTCGAATACAAGGGGCACTACAGAATTGCATGTTTATATTGCTATAGTCTCCATCATCTTTTACATCCAGAGCTACTTTTCCGTCACTCTCAGAATTTCTCACGATCCATCTGTGTATACTTCAGAGATTATCTGCCAATGCATAGAGCAGTTGTTTATGCTTTGTTTCATGAGTGTATTCTCAAAGGCTCGCTGCTCGCACTGCTTTTGGAGTGAGACTTACTCCATCAGGTGTGCAGTAGCATGAGTAATGCAGTCCATGGATGAATGCCCTGATCGCTACTGACCATCATATCTCTTCGAAGGTCTCTTTCTGACAGTCACCCCCCAGTACATGTGTTTGCCAACATTAATCGCTGTTACGACTGGTCAGGTCATCTTCCCTAAACCCTTTGAAGGTACTCAAGGTATCCCAATCAGTTGGGTGCAGAGAATGGAATGGCTAAAACATAATGAATGAATCGCAAATTGCAAGAAGTTACTGGTACAAGGACCCACTCACCCACTCACTCACTGTACTGTTGAGAGGAGGGTATGACAGCTATGACAGAGCTGTGCCATCTAAGGGAGTGGGCTGGCAGCTGGATACACAGAGCAGGCCACAGAGCAACTTTTGCCCGCGCACGTTTGACAGAAATATCCGTTGAAAGGACTCCGGGTGCAGATCCTTGCAGAGAGATCGCAGCTGCTGGCCGTGGTGTTGCAAGAGACGCCGTCGGTAATCATTGCTGAGCCGGTCAGCGCCNAGAGCAACTTTTGCCCGCGCACGTTTGACAGAAATATCCGTTGAAAGGACTCCGGGTGCAGATCCTTGCAGAGAGATCGCAGCTGCTGGCCGTGGTGTTGCAAGAGACGCCATCGGTAATCATTGCTGAGCCGGTCAGCGCCACAGACGGGCCACCACACGGAGCGCGGTGACATGCCCTGCAAATGTTGTAGCAGTTGTTGTAGTTGGCCGTGTACGTCTGACTCGTGCTGACGTTGCCGGCATAGTCCTTGCATGTGTTGTCGCACGTCGTGTAGAAGTAGTTGCACAGCGCGCCTACGTAGGTGCCCGTCATCTGTAGGGCGTCTGGTGTTGTAGGAGGCCACACAGGGTACCCACAGATGGTGTTGGCCGGGCAAGCACTCGTCGGGTTGGGGCTCAAGCCTGCTCGGTTCATGCATGCGAGCTGGCAGGCGTTGCACTCGGGGTTGGAGCCTGTGGGGTTGTTGCGGACAGGCAGGGCGTAGTTGCAGTTGGCGTCGCAGTACGAGGAGTAAGGCTGGTAGTCATTCCCACACATCGGGATGGATGCCGCACAGCCGCAGCTAGCCCTCACCGTGGGAACACATGGGAGGAGCAGCGTGGAATTGACGACAAGAATAGAGAAGGCAGTAAGGGGAGGGTTGGCCGCCAGGATGTTGGCCAGAGTGAGTGACGTTGGCGTGCAGCGGTAGACAAAGAGACTCATGATGTACGCAAATGTGTCGTTGGGCTGCACGCGGTACGCGATGAGCTGTGTGGTCTGATTGGCCAACTGGGCCACGAGTGGCGAGTCCACACACACCTGCTGTCCCACTTGAAGGTATGGCGCCTGACACTGCATTCGCAGGATGAAAGGAGTGGTTTTCAGATTGCAATGAAAGGCATTAATATTCAAATGTGGGACATGCTTTGCAGTACAGTTCCACAAGTGCACTGGCTAGACAAAGAACATTGTTTTAATGGTAAGCCAAGCCCTCACCTCCCCGAAGGCCTTGCCCCCTGCCCTCTCACATTGCCTCCTGCCTTGTCCTTTCATGCCATGTCCTTTCATGCCATGCCACCTCTCACACGCAAGGGAGTAGCTTGCAGCTCACCTGAATGCCAGGGTTGATGGCTAAGAAGATGGACATGGTGAGGTTCCACGCGTTCCAAAGCAGCGGGCATGTGTCTCCCTGCTGCACGCGCACTGTGCGCGTGCAGGTCGAGTGCAGCTGCACAAGCACGCCACAGCAGTGCATGGTGAGGCACAGGCTGAGGACACAGGCAGGCGCTCCATTGCACAACACATCTGAGAAAACCTGGAGCAAGAGCAGCTTTGATGTCAAGAACCAGCAAAACAGCGGCAACGCCCTGTGATATGACCAACAGCAGCAATAGTGGTAGCAGCAGCAGCAGCAGCTGCTGGAACAGGGATGGGGAGACAGCGTGATGCTTACGGAGGATGTGCCGTTGGCCACGCAGAGATTGATTCCCATGGGCAAGGGCCTGTTGCAGTCGAGGCCTGGGTTCAGCCTGCAATTTGGATGGTGATCACACAGTCAGTGCAGGAGAAGAATGGATGGCGCTGGACCCCCTCTAAATGCAAGGAGCTCTCTGCGCAGCCTAAGGACACTAACAGTGAGCATAGATTCCAGCTGATCAGGGGGTATGTGCTTTGTTCATGCAGTGGTAGCAAGATCCAGGACCATTGCCCCAAATCAAAAGCTGTGTGAAACCATACCATGCTAAGTTCTCATCGTACCTTGTGAGCGCGCTGACAGTGATACCGTTCACAGCAGAGACCGAGGTGCAAGTGTCACCAAATACCGTCAAGTTGGCCTGCCGGCACACAGACGGGGCTGCGACAGCACCCGTGTTAGTTGTGGCATTGAGGCACACGAGCTGGCCCATGTAGAGGTTCGAGCAGTTGAGTAGTGGGTTGAGCGTCTGCAGCGAAGTTTGAGTGATGCCATTGTCCTTGATGATCTTGTCACACGTGTCAGCATCTCTAACAGTCGTAGCATTGGTGCAACCCGTGGCAGATGATGCACTGACGGACACCACGATACCTGGTTGTCATGCACGCGCACACATGCACATGCCACACAGCGACGTCATGCCATGCCACAAAAAACACTATGAGCAGCGGTTCAGTCTGCACGGTGTGGAAGCAGTGTCCACATGACTTTTGGAGAAACCAAAACTTAGAAATTCGTGTCAAAAGAAGTTGAGGGGCCTCAACTCAGCGGCTCGCTCTTTTGCCAGTGACGTGGGAACACAAGACCTCCCACTGGGCAAGGAGTCGTTGAGCACAAAAAAAACACAAACTCTTCTCCAGCAACCACAACAAGAACCAGGCTTACCCCGTGAAGAGGTAGCAGAAGAATCATAGGTGGCATGCTTGCATGCATGCATGTTTGAACATCTATATGAGAACACAGGTTCACCGACTGGCACACGTCCATGTTCGTGACAGAGCATCTCACCAGGCAGAAGAAACGAGACGGAGCAGTTGACGAAGGGGTTGAGGGCCACGAAAGTTGTCGCATTGATATTGTATGCGGCTTGGATTCGCTGCACTCCATTGCATTGATTTGCATTGCAGTCATGTTACTCACTGACTTGCATCGAGCAAGGGTGGATTGAGAAGGCAAGGTCACATGCAGGAAAGCTTACAAGAACTGAGTAGAGTATTCAGCTCTTGCACTCCACTTGAAGAGGAAAACATTTTAAAAAATCATGAGACGTTACATACTGTCATCTGCATGCACATGCGGATGTGGCACATGCACACACACACACACACACACACACACACACACACACACACACACACACACATATCACAGCAAGGTCCACAGCATGCATGGCACTCGCAACTCACAGCGCAGGTGTCCCCATACTGCGTCACGTAGGTGATCGAGGCGCTGCTAGCGACCACAACACATGTGGGCGACCCATCTGCTCGTGCGCCCAACACCTGCACCCCCACGTCGTGCGTCACCATCCCATGCATAGGTCATCTTGTGCTCAAGACTGTTCCTACTTTGCAGACCACTGAGGTTTCTGACTCAAGATCATGGAAGGGCAAGAGCATGAACTGAGAAGGATGCACTACATGAGAGGGAGGGGGGAAGAGGGAGGGGGG
>SZWC01002333.1:217575-232537 GCA_023375785.1 Penium margaritaceum | reverse complement strand
GCGTGCGTGCGTGCGTGCGTGCGTGCGTGCGTGCGTGCGTGCGTGCGTGCGTGCGTGCGCGCGTGCGCGCGCGCGCGTGCGTGCGTGCGTGCGTGCGTGCATGCGTGCGTGCGTGCATGCCTGCGTGTGCGCGTGCGCGCGTGCACGCGTGCGTGTGTGTGTGTGTGTGTGTGTGTGTTGAAGATTTTATAGGAAACTTCCTAGACTTGCTACTGGTATGGCGACACTGTCCAGTCAGCACGTGCACTAGCAAGCAAGCAGGTGCAACAAACAGCAAGGGTTTTGCTAGGGAGACACTCAAACTCTAATAAGCTTCAATAGCTTACTAATACAGAGAGGAATGACAACAGACAAGTACATAACATACATACCTGCCG
Source organism: Penium margaritaceum (assembly GCA_023375785.1). Classification (NCBI taxonomy): domain Eukaryota; kingdom Viridiplantae; phylum Streptophyta; class Zygnematophyceae; order Desmidiales; family Peniaceae; genus Penium; species Penium margaritaceum. The sequence continues at coordinate 232,160 of SZWC01002333.1, read as the reverse complement.
CGACGCATTGCGGGTGATGCATGCGGTAGTGTCCGTTTGTCCTTAAACTAGCCCAAAACCATTGTTTTGGCCGTTACTCTACGCACACGTATCCAAACACACCAATGTCTGAACTGAAAGATGCAAAATGTTGAGCGAGACGCTACGATTGGTCACATGCACATGTCCGGCATCGATCAACTGACACACAATGCAAAACATGCAAATCGGGCCCATAATCTTGTCCATCGAGAAGACTGTGACGACTACAGGAAAACTCCAGACCATCCGAGCAAGTACACGCGACGTCGTGGTAGCTGTGTGGCAACTGCTGATGGGTGGAGCCACCACCCGTCGATGCTTTGGACCAGCTGGGTTCGCATCAAGGATCTGCACGAGACGACTCACATCATAGTCACAGCTGTCACTCGTGTACAACAGTCCATGCTCACACACCCCACTCTCAGCCACTCTCGGGCAAGGGGCGAAGCGCGACAGAACGAATGGCCAACATGAACTTTCCGCACGCAAGTGCCTTCGTAAAAAAGTTAGCCCGTTGCATGTCTGTGCCGACCCAAATGACGGATATCACCAGTCGCTCCACAAGATCACGCACAAAGTGATGCTCAACATCACTGTGCTTTGTGCGTGCATGAAACACATATGAGTTCTACGCAATGGCAATAGCACTATGGCTGTCACAGCGTAGAACGACGCAAGGTAGAGACTGACGCAAATCACAAAACAGGCGTTGCAACCATACTGCCTTAGCGGCTCACACCTCTATCGTGCGGACGCAAGTCCGTTCAGGCCAGTTGGGTCTTACGGAAAAAGCTAAAGCCAAACAATTCGATTGACCGCTACAAAGCGCGACTAACTGCGATGGGATTCTCTCACGTGGAAGGGATCGACTTAACTGAGACCTTCGCACCGGTTGGACGCACGACTACGTTCTTGGGTCTGCTGTCCCAGGTGGCCCAACACGACTGGGAACTCCACCAGGTGGACGTCAACGATGCATTTCTGCATGGGAAGTTGGACGAAGAGATCTACATGGCTATGCCCCGAGGGTTTGAGGATGGTAGTGGTCATGCGTGGCTGTTGCGAAAAGCTCTGTACGGCCTGAAGCAATCGTCCCGGTGTTGGAACAAGGAGATAACTGACACGCTCCTACAAGCCGGCCATGCTCACAGCGCGGCACACCCGTCGCTCTTTGTCTCCAAGATTCCTGTGCCACTCACGAGGATTTTGGTCTACGTTGATGACCTTCTGATCACCTCGCCTGATTTGAAGGCTGTCAAAGCAGCCAAGGGAGTGCTGCAGTCGACAAACAAAATGAAAGACCTGGGAAAGGCTTCATTGGTTTTGGGCATGCGGATTGTGCGTGATCGCGCTCGTTGGACGCTCCTGGTCCATCAAGAGCGGTACGCTCTTACTCTGGGGGAGCTCTTCGCTGAGCGGCGTACGCATGGCGTCGACCCCGATCACCTCTGACGAGCAGGACGCTGTGAAGGTCACTGATCCAGCAGAGCTGGGGGAGCTAGTTGAAGCGACCCTGTACTTGCGAGTCATTGACTTGCTAATGTACATGGCCACGACGACACGGCCGGACACAGCATTCACTGTCAACCTGCTTGCACAGTTCTCATAGGCACCACACACGTGGGTTTTGAAGGCTGCCCTCCGATGCATTCGGTACGTCGTGTCCACCGCTCAGGTCGGACTTCACTACTGTGGACAGGCGTCTGTGGTTCTCGATGGGTACACACACAGTGATTGGGCTTGGAGCCCAGACGACAAGTTTCGCACTAGCTACATCTTCCTCATTGGAGGAACTACTGTTTTGTGGCACAGCGGCAAGCAGGGCTGCATCGCTCGCAGCACTGCCGAAGCAGAGTATGTAGCTTTGGTGCTGGCGCAACCGAGAGTGTATGGCTAGTTCGTTTGTTGCGTGAACTGCGTCAGTTCATGCACCCCATTGTGCTTCGATATGACAACGAAAGCGCAAAGGCCATCACAAGTGTGTATCATGTACACAGGAAGCACATCAATGTTGAGAACCATTACATCCTAGATTTGGTGGATCGAGGTGAGGTTCGGGTCGTGTGGGCCGGCACCGACTTGCAGTGGGCTGATTTTCTGTAAAAGGGCATCAGCCGTACGAAGTTTCTTGCGGCTGTACGTTATGTGGGGTTACACCCTACTTGTATTGTGCATTGACCTCTGCTCTTGAGCTATGTCTGTTTTCATTCACCATCATTGTGTTTTTTGTCGTTTTTTGCATCAGTTTTGTTACGTTGCTTGTCTTGTTCACAGTGTGGTCATGGGGGACTGATACTGTACATACAGCTTATTGTGAACTCTTGGCTCACATCCATTGCCTTGGAGACTCCTGATGAGGCATAGAGCAAGGAAGACTAGGGAGCAGACGCGAGTTCGGCAGCTATTGAGCGGCTGTAACAGCCACCGGGTACACTTTCTCACTCGGTATACGTGGTGGCTGCCCTCCCAGAAGTACTCGTATCGTGTCTGAAGATAGTCCGGATTATATTTCCTTGTGTGTTAACTACTGTGGTTTTGTGACCTAGATTAGTCTTGCATGTGAGCTAGGTGATAGTTTAGACAGATATAGTTTAGGTCTAAACTTGGTACGTGGACAAGTGGGACACGAAGTGGGTATGCTCGAGGTTTTTTTTGTAAGTCCCGGCGAGCTCCTCGCCGGCCGACAGGTGGACTCGAGTACCGAGTTCCACCCTGTAGAAACCTCTCCCTCTCATTGTTCTAACTCAAACTACATACACACACCTTTATTTGTCCTCCCGTTTGTCCCTATCCATCCACACTGTTGTGTGCAACACAGTGGCATGAGGAAAGGGGCGTTGTGTGTGTGTGTGTGTGTATGTGTGTGTGTGTGTGTACCACATCGCTCACACAACCGCGTGAAGGGCTCTTTCTCAAGGACACTACGAAAACCGTGGAAGGAGGTTGACGGCGAAGGCAATGTCTGGTCGTGTGGTAGTTGCCAAGTACGTGAAAGTGCCAATCAAGCGCAAGTACATGGTCTTGTCCACGATCTCCCCCATCTCTGTTGGATTATCCACCTTCAGAGCATCGTGCATGTCAGGTGTGATGGGGGTGGAGGCTGTGGGAAATGCACGAAAGAGGTCAACAAACCGCTCCCCCACAATGCATGCGTAATGTGCGTGATGCAACAAGAGTGTCCGATGCTGACGAGTACGCATGACCTCCATCCTAAGAAACAAAGTTGCAAGACCAAGGTCCATCCTGTAGGTAGCCTCAAGGACTACCTTGGCCTCCTTCACGGCCTCCACAGGAGGCGACGGAAGCAGGAGATCATTCACATAGTTTAGGTTGGTGGTGAAGGTCTCAGCTGTGTATCTCAGAAAGAGAGATGGGTCAGCTTCACTATGTAGGTAATTAGCACATCTCAATGTGCCAGCAATCTCCAAGTTCCGGCATCTGGGTGACTGTTTCAAGCCGTACAAGGCCTTACGCGAGCGCCAGACCTTGTCACCAACCTTGAATCTAGATGGCAGTACCATGTAGATCTTCTCCTCTAAGGTGCAATGGAGGAACACGTTGTTCACATCCATCTGGTGCACCTCCAATTCGTTGTGGACAACAACCCCAAACTGAGTGCAAGCGGTGGTCATGCGGACAACGGGTGAGAAGGTTTCAATTGAAACATAAACTCTCAACCAGCGAGAATCCCTTGGCCGTCAAGCGAGCTTTGTAGTGATCCATTGTGCCATTAGGCTTCACCTTCTTGCAAAAGATCCACTTGGCCTATACAACCTCTTGCCCAGGCGGGAGGCCGACAAGCTCGTAGACCCCGTGCTTACTGATGGCTCTCAGCTCATCCTCACAAGCTACATGCCACAAGCTTGCATCCTGATCTGAGAGTACCCCCTTCAACATACCTGGATCACGTGTCATCAAGGGAGAGCTCCCTCCACCGAGAACTCTCGAGAGACCAACTCGTGGCCGATCGGACATGCTCCATGCACCTGAGTGTAGTCTGTCTGGACACTGAAGCCAAGGGCGTTTCTGCCAGCTCACCACTCTAAACACTATGAGTCGGGCGTCTAGGCACTGATTAAACAGTCCGCTAAGTCCCAAAGGCCAATGGTTGGAGACGACCATCGGGCTCGCGAGATCCCGGTGGCCGTCTCCAACCACCGGCCTCACTTCAGGCTGAGGAGAAGGGTGCTGGGCCATTTGCAGGGGAAATAGGTGCATGCACGGGAGTGGGTATGACAGAGGGGACTGGCACTGGCACGAGATCAAGTGTGCCACAGGGGACCGACACTGACATGGGATCAGATGTGTTAGAGGGGATCAACACTCGCAGGGGATCAGGTATGCCAGAGGGGTCTGGTACCGGCACGGGATAAAGTGTGTCAGAGGGGACCAACAGTGGCACGAGATCAGGTATGCCAAAGGGGACCGACACTGGCATGGGATCAAATGGGCCAAAAGGGACTGATGAAGCTACAGGACCCAAAACCACAATGGTCGGATCATCGGTAGCCGGAGACCAGACCGCAGGTAAGGAGGCCCGGACGGACCCATCCGCACAACTAGACTCCCTCATCCACTGAAAGGCCACACAAGTAGGAACGTGGTCGGTGACCAGCGAGAGAATGCTGGACAAGTCGCGGTAAGTGAGAGCCTCAAACAAGAGAGCATCTCGAGACTCAATGCGATGGCGAGCAGGGTCCCAAAAGTGCCAGGCCTTTGACCGCAAGGAGATGCTGAGGAAGGTACACATGCCTCTCCAAGGTGAGACCTTGGACCCCTACTTGTCCTCAATGTACAAGACACAGACGAGGGATCCCAAACACGGGCGATAAGGAGATCAGCACGATGGCCAAACCACAATACGTATCACGTGACATGGTCTAGAAGCGGACCATGTAGTAAGCGGTTCAAGACCCACGTCATGTAGGAGAAGCCCTCAAAGGTAGAGGACTCTAGAAGACCACACTCAGACCGGATGTCGCAAACCGCATCCTCCATGGTGCTGTTCCGACGCTCAAACATGCCATTTTATGTGGTGTGGCAGGGGTGGAGAGTTGGTGGAAGATATTGTGCCCACCAAAGTAGGAATTTATCTTGCCTAAGAACTTGCCAATACAATCCAAGCAGAATGTGTGCAGGATGTGACGAGACTGACGCTCAGCCATCAAAAGCCATAGACGGACTGCCAGCGCGGCATCGCTCTTATGGTGGAGGCTATAGACCCATCGTATCTGGGTGACTGCCTCACAAGTGACCTCCTCTTGTTCCCCTCCCTCATTGTTTTTACTTGGCTCCTGGTGCCAAATCGTTTAATGTCCTATGTCCTTTTCTGTTTGTTTCATTTATTATGTTTTCTCTCACAAGGGCATGAATGGGGTTCACTTTACCTCAGACGCTCACGGTGATTTCAAATCCTGAATACCCAAGTTAAGTAGCCCCATCAATTGTTATGTACCAGACATACAGGAGTCCCTAATCTTCTCGAGTGGGCATTTTTGTTATTACACAAACAGCCCACCACATCGTGAAGACCGTGACATTCACTGCAATGGTCGAGGGCAAACTTGCCAATTGCTCCGCCCTTAGTGGATGTTCCCAAAATTTCCGACAGCTTTGACCACTCGTGCAAATCTACGAACAGAAGTGTCACGACCTTTCGGTCCACTTCTTGATACTTCACGACAAATCTGGATTTATAGAGATGCATCTCGCATCTTGACCATTGATTCTCAAAGACCACCGACTTCTCGGCATACCTTCTTGAATCCGACCACTCACGACGCAACTGCGCACGCATCGCACGACAAACAACTCGACGACCCCGACTATGCCTCATTCCTAACTCCACACTTGTATGTATATGTTATATCATTTTGATATTTTTCATTGAAGTACACTGAATTCTAACTATACATTGTTCAAGTGTCCCAAATTCTAAATCGTGTCTTGCCTCACAACTTGTACTTGTTCACCATCTGAGCTCCATTATGCAGAACACTTTGTATAAGAGCGCATCGCTGCTTGAGAGGCATGCGACTACTTTACTCATCCGGAGGACAACCTCACACAAGCCATCAGTGCATCTAGCACATCAAGACCTCGCAGACAGCGTGACTACAACATGAGGCAAGGGAACGCAACCGATGACCAGCAGCAGTTCTTTGGCGACGAATTCGGTGATGGAGGAGCAGAACTTGCGGATGCACGCAAACTCTGAAGTGACAACAAATGCTGGCGCGGCAGGATTTGCGGTAGCTGGAGCAAATCCTACAGTTTCGATGGCCAATCTGGTCACAGACCCAACGACGATTGACCAACCATCCCTACCAACAGCCTTGATGAAGACAACATGGACAACAAGTGGCACTAAACGAAAAGCGCGGATCAACGAGGAACTGGCAAACAAAATCTCCACACTCGAGGGAATCAACAACCACCGGCTCCAACAACTCAACGTTGCAACAAAGGCTCTTCACAACGCAAACACGCGTGAAGCAGTTCTCGTTGAGAGAAATTCCCAACTCTCGAGCGAACCCAAAATTTGTCTGGCTCCACTAGAACCGTTTGATCCTACCAACTCAATAGGACCAAGGGTTCCGATGTGGCTGACGAGTTTGGAGGTGTACTTCACGCCTGTTGGAGTCAACGATGATCAAAAGAAATTTGACCTTGCGGTTGCGCTTTTGCGTGGCACGACGTTAAGTTGGTCGTCAGATCTAAAGACCATCCAACGACAGCAAGTGACCGGCGGAGCATCATCAACGGCCCACGACGCCTGTGTCATATCACCGACCGCAAGCGTTCAACCCTTGGAGGAGATCGATCCACAGTTGCAAGACGCGCTGACGCCATCAACCAACTCAAATGAATTTTGGGGAGCGATTCTTGCACGGTTTGGACGACTGAACGAGAAGTTTGATGCACAGTTTGAGCTCCAGTGTCTACGTCAGCAGTCCAGCGTGGCGGAGTATATGCGGAGATTCCGCGAGATCATCACCGAAGCAGAAATCATCCCCGATGAACTTTGTTTTCACTACACTAACGGCCTCAAGCGAGATTTCCGGCAAGCAATCACTATTTTTGGCATCCATAACAACTTGCCTAGGATGATTGCAGGAATAGAAAGGATTGACAACGCTGACTTCAACGCTCGGGTCCAGGAATCCTACAACTGTTGACCTTCTCATCACAATTATTCTGGAAATGGAAGAAACCAGTCGACCAACTCCCCAACTCCAATGGAAGTGGACTCCGTCGATGAAAGATATACGCGATTCTCCTACACCACTGAAAACTTTGCACACATCACTCGCAATTGTCAGAGGAAGCAACAAGCCACAAAGGGGGTGAAGTCGTAAAAATGAGTTTAAAAACAACAAAGGGCATGACTAAAAGGGGCGATTCTTGTCTGTAAGGAGTGATCTGTGCCAAATGATCACCCGTTTAAACAACCCACATCGCTGTAGAGGGTTTCTGAGACTGCAAAGTTTGATGAGGGGTAGGAGGACGACCAACCGGCGATACTGCTCAAAGTTCAACCTGGAGGATGCAAAAGTCGCAGAATGGTAACATCACTATTCGATGGAGGAGCTTCACATAGCTTTGTGAGCAATGACATGGTTTGCAAGCTGGATTTGCAGATCAAACAAGGAGTGTTTGAAAGAAAAACCATCGACAAGAGACAATGAATACGGAGACTCCAAAAACCAATATGATTACAAGTGGGAGATCTACGGGATGTAATGATCTGGAGGTCTTGTCCAATGAGAAACCACAAAACCATCCTTGGACGATACTTCTTGTATCGGCACAGTCCACATGTCGAGTGGAACAGCGGCGATGTGTACGTGGAGATTGACGATGCCAAACGAAAACTTCCACATGTAGGAAGGAAGTCCACAGGGGAAGCAACAGAGGTTAAAGCAGCAGAGGAAGCCGCTGAAGCTACTGAACCGGTATAGCCGTTACCACTAAATGTAGCCAAGTAGTGTATATGACAAGGAGCTCGTGCGTGGCTCAGACATCTCGAGTCAATGGGAGAAGCAATAGTGGCAGGAGCTGACTTATCATAGGCCTCCTTAGCCTCATCGGCCTTGACAAAGTTCACGATGGTACCCAAAGAGTTCGCACCTCTCATTTAGGAGTTTGTGAATATCTTCTCTGAAAAAATCCAGAAGACATCACCCCCTTAGCGAGATATCCACCAACGCATCAAACGGAAGCCGAACAGCAGACCTACCATCCGAGGGGCCTATCGGATGAGCGATCACGAAATGACCAAGCTGAAAAACTAGCTCAACGAGATGCTCGGTCAAGGGTTCATCCTCCCATCCACGTCACCATACGCCGCACTTGTACGATTTTTGGAAAAGAAAACCGGTGTGAGATGTGGATGTGTGTGGATTACCGGGCGTTGAACAACGCCACTATGAAGAACCGCTACTCTCTTCCCCAGAGAAGATGAACTTTTCGACAAACTCCGCGGTGCCCAAATTCTTAGTAAAATCAACTTACGCAGCGGATACCACCAGATACGCTTGGCAGCCGCCGACATCGAGAAAATTCCATTCCACACCTGCTACGGACACTTCAAGGTCATGGCCATGCCGTTTAGAATTACAAATTCCCCGACAGTGTTTATGGCGGTAATGAACAACATTTTTCGTCCGTACCTTGAGAATTTTGTCGTGGTGTACCTCGACGACATTCTAGTGTAGAGACGCACCCCGGAGGAGCACAATGGACATCTATGAAAAGTTCTCAAAGTTTTTCAAAGAGAGAAAGTTTTTGTAAGCTCTCAAAAAGCGACTTCAATCTTTGTTTGATCAAGTTTTTGGGTCACGTCATCAACCGCAGACCTATAGTAATGGATCCAAAAAAAGTGGCAGCAGTCTTTGAGTGACCAACACCAACCAACATTTGAGAAATTCAGGTTTCTATTTTTTCTACAATGACTACCAGTGATTCGTACGGGACTACGCCCCTGTGTCAGTACCTGTTTCCAACCTCACTTGACAAGAGAACGAGCGGCAATGGGGAGCCAACGACCAAGAAGCGTTCACCGCTTTGCGTGACGCTCTGATCTCGATGCCAGTCCTATGATTAGTCGGTCCAATGGTCGACTACGTCATGGCTACGGATGCATCAGACTGAGCCATTGTCGCGATTCTTTTGCAAGACCATGGAAACCGCAAAGAACCAGTTGCCTACATGTCTTGAAAACTGCGAGGACCGGAACTCATCTACGCAATTCATGAAAAAGAGATGCTGGCGGTCGTGCACGCGTATAAGACATGGCAATGCTACCTGGAGTGTTGCCGATGCATCCTGCACACCAACCATGACGCATTGAAATGTTTGAAGTCACAGCCGAACCTCAGCCGACGTCAAACCCAATGGATGGAGTTCCTTGAGTCCGGGTATGACTACGAAATCACGTACCGACCAGGCAAAATCAATCCGGCGGGCACACTCAGCCCCTGACCAGATTTAATGACCGACGTGGCAACCCTACAACTACAACGAGACCCGTACCTCAAACAATCGTTCACACAACGTTACAACCAGCAAGGCAGATATGATAAAACCAGCCCTCTCACAATGCCTAGTCAAAAACTCCCTAGTCGTCTACGAAGTGCTCTTCTGCAACTCAGAAATGACGAATCCACTGTCATTCAAGCTGCCAACAAAAACTTAGGCCTGGGTGTCTTCAAACGAGATGACTACATCTCGGAATGCATGTCTCATCTCTCTGATTCCTCCGTTTACATTATGTCTGAGTGCAACATTGAAGACATTAAGGCATAGCTACTCTCCATCAAAGATAGTTGTGCCAACTCTGGGCTTCTTTGCAATGCCCTCTGGGCATACTTTCTTCAAGAACCAAGTGATGGGTGGAGCCCACCTACCTTCTACTGTCTCATCAAAATCCATAAGAATCCATATGTAGGGCGTCCTATCCCTGCTTGCCATAGTTGGATGAAAGCAAACATCTCCAAATGGCTAGCCTCAGAGCTTCAATCTCTTCTGTAGCAAAAACCTACCTTTCTCAATCATAGTACCTCTCTGTTATTAGAGATTGAGGCATTCGGTTACCCTCGGACATCATTCTTGCCACCTACAACGTGGTTGCACTCTACCCTAGCATACCAATGACAACTGCGCTGACCTTCATCCAAGGACTTCTTCATCAAGCTCATTATCCCAAGACACCTGTCATCATTCAACTGTTATCATGGGGGGTGCACAACCATTTCTCCATCGATGAGACATCGACATTGGAATTACCATCTGGACTGGCTCCCATACGGATCTCCTCCACTTCCTCTCTACATTTGGCAACATCGACGAGAACATCAAGATCAAGTGGGACATCTCCACCACTAGCATTGACTTCCTCGACATCACACTCAGCAAAGGCGAAATGTTCAAGATATCTAGTTTTTTGGATGTAAAGACATACCAGAAACCAATGAACAGGTACCTTTACCTTCCCTTCCAAAGCTACCACACTAGTAACTCTTTGAGAGCCTTGATCTTCTCTGAGTTACGGCGCTACCTCATTCGGATGTCTTCCGCCAAGGAATTCCTAATCACAAAAAGGAATTTCTTTACTTGCCTTCGAGCACGTGGATATCCTCAAAGATTCTGGCTGCTGATCTTCTCACAGGTTTGACACTCTCAACGCCAACAACAACTCACTCGGATCTTTCATCCGAACCCCCAAATGGAGCCGACATCAAAAGCACAACCTCTTGTGCTCAAAACATTTCGAAACCTACAAACTGAAAAGCTACACCTGGGCTTACACCTACAACGTTTTACACATCAACTCAGGCATTTTAATGGCACAGTACTTGCGAGCCGGCCTATTTTGGCGTGGAGGCTCCGAAGAAAATTACACACCTTCCTTCGGACGTCTACGTTAAGGAGGTAACCACTAGGCCCTCCATGGTTGCGTAAAACCTAGAACCCTGTGTAAAGACCTAGAACCCTGTCCGTGCGACTCGAATGGATGTGTGGGTAGTAATTTAACAGTCGGAGTCTGTTTGCATGGTCATTACGGCACTGGTGAAAGCCCACAAGGCCAAAACCGGTCTGCCAATTATGACTTTCTTTCAGACACCCCTCTTTCAATGTCCATTTTTTATCTAACATTGTCTCCTTGCCACTCTGAGATGACTACCCCATATTCGACAGTGCGCAACAATACCTCACTAGCTGAGGAGACTTTGGCAGATAACTGTGAAGCACCAGGAGTGGTGCCTCGCAAGCGACCAGCCCCTACACCCGCGATGGACACCGCCAACCCTGCAAACGTCGCCAACGCCAAAGTCGTCGCGGATTCCATTGAAGGTGACGACGACGAGGATGAGACCATGGGCGTCGAGGTCAATCAACCCAACGGCCAAGTTCTCACTCGTAACCCCGCTGCCGCTACCAGCCAAGGCCCCTCCAAACCCCCTCCTCCCATTTCTCACGCGGCCCCTGCGCACCAGCAACTTGCCCATCTGACAAGCACCGCCAACGTCGACCACAGATCACCGGCGCCATCCATCCTTGGGCAGAACACGACAGCCAACCAACAGGCTCGTGGCCCAAGCGTCAATGCGCCAGCCCAGGCTAACCCTAACAACGCCACTGCTGCTGCCGCACAACACACACAAGACCAACAGGACCTCACTCTCTTCATCGGCCAGATTGAGATCAACCTGCGGTCGGGTCCACCGCCGCATGAGCTCTCCGTCCTTGCTGACGAAATCCTCAAGTCAGCAAAAAAGGACCTCCAAAAGCTCCAACGCGCTGAAAAAACACTTAACAAGCTTAAGCAACTGCAAGCGGCTGGCCAAGTCATGCGACACTGCCAGATCCACGCCCCCGAATTACTGGCAGCCGACGAACCCACAATTGCAGCTGAATGGACAGCAAAACTCACGGAGCTCCAAGCAGCACACAACACCCGGATCCACCAACTTCTGATCAAGGGGAAACAGGCGCACAGGAACGCCATCCTCCAACGCGTGCTCAATCTGAAAGTGATACTGGGACAACGGCTTTCCCAAACCTGCTTCCCCACCAACCCCCCCTCCACAATTTTTCACGTCTACGACATCTCGTGGTTCTGTGAAGGATGGAAGCAAAAGATTGTGGAGGAGACCAATGACAAGGTCATGGACATGGTCACACGCCATGAACTCTAAGCTGGTCCTTGGGCTGCACACAAAGCTCAAGCTGCCCAGGACAAGAGGGAGGCCACAGCTACAGCAGCCGAAGCTATGGAAAGAGAGCCCACAACGGCTCAGCTCATCAAGATGGAAGTCAAGAAGGCCCTTGCCAAGGCCCTGGCCTCTCTCTCCAAGGCTAAGGCCAAACCAGAAAACAAGCAAGGCAATTACGGGCCCAGCAACAAGCAAGGCAGCAAGTCAAGTGGGAAAGCCAACCCACAAGGCAAACAACAAGCTCGATCCACAACCACCAATCCCACAACTTCCAATCCCCCGACCTCAGCAGCTTCAGCACCACCTAAGAATGCGACAACCTACAACGGGAGAATGCCCAAGAATGAGAAACCAAGAGGGCAAAGTCGTGACAATGTCAAGAATGTCAAGAACGTCAACAACGTCAACATGGTCAAGAACAAGAACTTGAAGAAGAGGGGCACAAAAATGAGAAAGGCCGTGCACGCGGCTGAAACTCCTTGGCCTGTCTCTCCATTATCTTGCCCTATTTTTTTATAGCCAGAAAACTCCCTCACAGCTTGACAACAAAATGGTGAACAATGGTGTGTACAACCGTAGCCAGAGGTGCCTCACCACTGATGAAACCAAGCTCCTTCGTCTTGGCCTCAACTTCATGAAAAGGCTCTATGAATGCTTGTTCTATTAGGTAGAAAATACCCTAGATGAGCTCTGTAGGAATGTCAGGCTGACCTGGTTTTTCAAGGACCATGGTTACTCGCTGCCCAAATTTCGGATTCCAAATCCGGAATGGATGCCTTGCAAGGCACCACCAGGCATCGAGGAGGCATGCAGTCAACCAAAGTCTGAGGTAGCTGACTGTTTTTACAGGTCTCCCACTATGCCTAGTCGAACACTCCCTAGATATCTACAAAGTGCTCTTCTACAACTCGGAAATTGCAAATCCACTGTCATTCGAGCTGCCGAAAAATATCTAGGCATGGTCGTCTTAAACCGAGATGACTACATCTCTGAATGCATGTCTCATCTCTTTGATTCCTCCACTTACATTCTGTCTGAGTGAAACTTTGAAGAAAATAAGGCATAGCTACTATCCATCAAAGAGAGCTGTTCCAAGTCTGGGCTACTTTCCAATGTACCCTGGGCATACTTTCTTCAAGAACCAAGTGATGGGTGGAACCCACCCACCTTCTATTGTCTCGTCACAATTCAAAAGAATCCACATGTAGGACTTCCTATCGCTGCCTGCCATAGTTGGATAGCAACAAACATCTCCAATGGCTAGACTTGGAGCTTCAAGCTCTTGTGCAGCAACAAACAACCTTTCTCAAAGATAGTACCTCTTGACTATTAGAGATTGAGGAACCTTGGTTACCCTCGGACGTCATTCTTGCCACCTACAACGTGGTTGCACTCTACCCCAGCATACCAATAGCAATTATTCTCACCTTCATCCAACGAATTCTTCATCAAGCTCATCATTCCAAGACGCCTGTCATCATTCAACTGTTATGATGGGTGGTGCACACCTCTTATGTTGAGTTCTTAGAGGATATCTACAAATAGGTCAAAGGCATAGCTATGGGCACACCAACAACCCTGGCCTGCGCTATCATGTTTATGAGCTTACTCAACCAAGAAGCCACTCGGAGATGCCAATCACAACCATTTCTCCATCGACGATACATCGACGATGGAATTCCATCTAGATTAGCTCCCATACGGATCTCCTCCACTTTTTCTCTACCTTTGGCAACATCAACAAGAACATCAAGATCAAGTGGGACATCTCCACCACTAGCATTGACTTCCTCAACATAATTCTCAGCAAAGGCGAAAGGCTCAAGATATCTAATATTCTGGATGAAAAGGCATACCAGAAGTCAATGAACAGGTGCCCCTATCTTCGCTTCCACAACTACCACACCAGGAGCTGTTTGAGAGCCTTTATCTTCTCTGAGTTACGGCGCTACCTCATTCAGACGTCTTCCGCCAAGAAATTTCTAATCGCAGAAAGGAAGTTCTTTATTCGACTTCGACCACGCGGATATCCTCAGAGATTCTTGCTGCCCATCTTCTCACAGGTTTGACACTCTCAAAGCCAACAACAACTCACTTGGATCCTTCATCCAAACCCCCAAATGGTGCCAACATCAAAAGAACAACCTGTTGAGCTCAAAACATTTATAAACCCATGAACTGAAAAGCTACACCTGGGTTTACACCTACGACGTTTTACACGTTGACTCAGGCAATTCAATGGCACACTATTCGTGGGCCGGCCTATTTTGGCGTGGAGGCTCCGAAGAAAAGTATGCGCCATCCTTTGTACCTCTAAGTTAAGGAGGTAACCACAAGGCCCTCCTT
>SZWC01002333.1:201812-217327 GCA_023375785.1 Penium margaritaceum | reverse complement strand
AATTCAATGGCACACTATTCGTGGGCCGGCCTATTTTGGCGTGGAGGCTCCGAAGAAAAGTATGCACCATCCTTTGTACCTCTAAGTTAAGGAGGTAACCACAAGGCCCTCCTTGGTTGCGGAAAGCATAGAACACTGTGAAAAGACCTAGAATCCTGTCCATGCAATTCAAATGGATGTGTGGGTAGTACTTTAACAGTCGGAGTCTGTTTGCATTTTCATCACGGCACTGATGAAGGCCCACAAGGCCAAAACCGGTCTGCCAATTATGACTTTCTTTCAGACACCCCTCTCTCACCATCCATGTTTATCTAACATTGCCTCCTTGCCGCTCTGAGATGACTACCCCGTCTTCGACGGTTCGCAAGCTGGGTTTGCAAATCAAACCAGGGGTGTTTGAAAGAAAAACCGTCAACGGGAGACTACAGATATAGAGACTCCAAGAACCACTATGACTTCAAGTGGGAGATCTATGGGATGTAACAGTCCGGAGGTCTTGTCCAATGAGCGACCATAACATCATCCTCGGACAAGATTTCTTGTACAGGCACAGTCCGCAGGTTGAGTGGAACAGCGGCGACGTCAACGTGGAGATTGACGACGCCAAACAAAGTATTCCACGTGCAGGATGGAAGTCCACAGTGGAAGCAATAGAGGTTGAAGCAACAGAGGAAGCTGCTTAAGCTGAAAAGTGACAACCGGTACAGCCGATATCACTCAATGTAGACAAGTAATGTATACAACAAGGAGCTAGTGTGTGGCTCAAAGATCTGGGGCCAATGGGAGAAGAAGTAGTGGTAGGAGCTGACTCATCATTGGCCTCATCAGCCTCATCGGCCTCGACAAAGTTCGTGATAGTACCCGAAGAGTTCGCACCACACATTAAGCAATTTGCGAATGTCTTCTCTGACGAAATTGCGAAGACTTTGCCCCCTGAGCGAGACATCGACCATTACATCGAACTGAAGCTAAACATCAGACCTACCATCCAAGGGGCCTATCGGATGAGCAATCACGAACTGACCAAACGAAAAAAGGAGCTCAACGAGATGCCCGGTCGAGGGTTCATCCTCCCATCCACGTCACCAAATGCCACACTAGTATGATTTGTGAAAAAGAAAACTGGTGAAATGTGGATGTGCATGGATTACCGGGCGTTGAACGACGGCACGATCAAGAACCGCTACTCCCTTCCCCAAGAAGGTGCACTTTTCGACAAACTCTGAGGTGGCCAAATACTTAGCAAAATCGACTTACGCAGCGGATACCACTTGATATACATGGCAAGCACCGACATCAAGAAAACGGCATTCCAAACCTAATATGGACACTTCAAGGTCATGATCATGCCGTTTGGGATCACAATTTCCCCGGCAACGTTTATGGCAACATTTAACAATATTTTTTGTTCGTACCTCGACAATTTTGTGGTGGTGTACCTTGACGACATTTTGGTGTACAACCGCACCACGGAGGAGCACAATGGGATTTACAAAGAGAGAATATGTTTTGTTAAAACTCTTCAAATGGGTCTTCATTCATCATTCAATCGAGTTTCTGGGTCACGTCATCAACAACAGACGGATAACAATGGATCCAAACAAAGTAATAGCAGTCGTTGATTGGCCAATGCCAACCAACGTTTGAGAAATTCAGTTTTTTCTTGGATTCTACAGTCAATACCGGTGATTTGTACGGGACTACGCCCAAGTGTCTGTGCCTTTTTTGCACCTCACTCAAAAAGAGAACAAGTGGCGATGGGGAGACAACGACCAAGAAGCGTTCACCGCTTTGCAAAATGCTCTAACCTTGGCGCCAGTCCTACGATTAGTCAGTCCAACGGTTGACTAAGTCATGGCTACGGATGCATGAGATTGAGCCATTGGCGCGATTCCTTTGGAAGACCATGGAAATGGTGAACAACTGGTTGCCTACATGTCTAGAAAACTATGAGGACCAGAACTCAACTACGGAATTCACGAAAAAGAGATGCTGGCGGTCGTGCGCGCGCATAAGAAATGGTGATGCTACCTAGAGTGTCGCCATTGCATTGTGCGCATCGACCACCACGCATTGAAACATTAAACAACGCAGCCAAACCTCAGCCAATGCCAAACCCAATGGATGGAGTTCCTTGAGTCTGGGTATGACTACAAAATCGAGTACCGACCAAACAAAATCAATCCGGCGGACACACTCAGCCACCAACCAGATTTAATGACGGACGTGGCAACACAACAACTACAACAAGACCTGTATCTCAAACGATTTTTCACACGAGGTTACAACCGGCAAGGCGCATATATTTTGACACACCCTACTTGCGACGATGCTTCACTCGCCTAGTGGTCATTCCCTCGTATGGAGAACTTCACCGAAAGCAGCTCAAAGAGTGCCACGACACCGGCAGTGAAGAAACTAAAAAAAAACTATTGGTGGGATACTATGCAATCCGACGTGGCCAACTCTTGTAAGACTTGTAACATATGTCGGCGTCAGAAATCTCGTCGCACGAGACCACACGGACTTCTTCAGCCGCTCCCTGTTCTGACGGAATCATGGGCAGATATCTCCATGGACTTCGTCACGGGATTGCCGGTCACACCTGAGGAATGTGATGTAATCCTTGTGGTTGTCCACTGGTTTTCTGAAATTTCCCACTTCATCCCGACAACGAACACTGTCACTGTTGATGGAACATCACGGGTTTTTCTAAACAACATCATGTGGCTACACGACATACTGAGAACCATCACGAGCGACAGAGAAGGTCGATTCACCAAATGTTTTTTGCACAAATTGATGACTCACTGCGGGAGAATGTTTTTTTTTTTACGACGTTTCATCCTCACACCAACGATAAAACCAAGAGGATAAATGAGACACTCGAACAACTACTCCAAACAACTTTTGAACCTCATGGGATGGATTGGGTACAAAACTCCGGACCGCCGAAATCACATGTAATTTGGTAATTTCCACCGCAACAGGTAAGACTCCATTGGACGTGGTGTATGGAAAACTTCCCGCCACACTGGCCGGAACACAAAGTCACAGCAAAATTCCAGCAGTCGATGTTCAACGTTGCGAATTCCCCACCACGTGGGAGGAAACACGGCAGAATCTTGTAAAGACAAGAGCAGTGATGAAACAAGAAACTGACCGACAACCTTGCGACAACATCTTTACTGCTAGCGATTGATTCATCATCAGCTTGACGAACATCAAGCTCCGAGGATCCGATCGTTCGAAACTCAAACCTCGATGGTTGGGACCGTTTGAGCGCAAGCACATGCAAACCCCTGTGGTTGCACGACTCAAACTCCCCGACACTATGCAAGTTCATCTGGTGTTCCTTGTCAGCAGATTCAAGCAATAGCGAGACCCGGGAGACAACTTCCTTGGTAGAGATATCCCTCCTCCGCCTTCCATTCAAGTAGACGAAGACACAGAGTATGTCATCAAGGACATCTTCGGCCACAGACGACAAGGCAAGATGACCGAATATCCCGTCAAGTGGCATGGCTACGATGCCGTGCATAACGGCTGGGAACCTTGGGATAACTTTCGAGACGTTGATCATGTCATCGAAGGCTACTACCGCCGCCTCCGGGCCACATCTGTACGCGCGCCGAGACGTCGCTACTAATACGGGGTAAGTGTTACGTACCAGACGTACGCGAGTACCTCATCTTCTCGAGTGGGCATGTCTGTTATTACCTAAACAGCCCACCACATCGCGAAGAATGCGACATTCTCTCCGACCGTTGAGGGCAAACTGGTCAACTATCGCATCCTTAGTAGATGTTCCCGAACGTTTCGACAGCTTTGACCACTCTTGAACATCTACGTATAGAAGTATCACAGCCTTTTTGTTGACTTCTTGACAACTCACAAAAAACATGGATTTATAAAGATGCATCTCGCATCTTGACCGTCGATTACTGAAGACCCCCGACTTCTTGGGGGACCTTCTTGAATCCGACCTCCCACGGTGCGACTCCGGATGCGTCGCACGACAAACAACCCGACGACCTCGACTATGCCTCATTCCTAACTCGATACTTGTATTTACATGTTCGATATCTTCGACACTTGTCATGGAAGTACACTTACCGCTGATTATGAATTGCTCAATTGTTCAAAATTCTACATCTTGGTTTGCCGAGCAACTTCTACCTATTCACTATCTACGCTCCGTTCGGTGCAACATCCATGTCGCCATCATCAAACTGCCCCATTGTCTTCTAGTCGTGATTAGCGAACCCCATGTATGATGGTACGGCTCGTGTACTAACACGTTGCCCATCTTTGTGTAGTTTTCATTTATTGAAAAGTGTACGCCCTTGCGACATGACACCTATTCCTTCGAAACCCTGGTCCTCGGATTCCGAAACTGTGCTAGAATCCGCCGATTGGCTTATGAATCCACGTTTCACACTGATTCCTTCTCGGATTCCGAAATTCAAAGATACAAGGACAGATTCTAAGAGTGTTTCTGCACAGAACCCATCACAGTGAAGTTGTCTTTGCCCACCAACGCGCCGCAACTTAGATTTTTTCCGGGACTTCTCTGCTGTCGGGGGTCAGTGTCGGCATTGCCAACTAAGTATCAATGTAGCAGTATGAGCAACTTTGTGAGGCGCCAAAGAGGGGGAAGCAGGCCAGGTGGAGGTGGTGGCAGCAGTAGTAGAGGGGTGGAGGCTGCTGCTGCAGGTGCTGCTGCCTCTGTCACTGCAGGCAGTAGCGGTGTTCCGCCAATGGCAAATAACGCACCACCTCATCCGAAAAATGTGTTATGTGCGGCAGCTAGACATGGAGGAGCTGCAACTGCAGTTCATGATTTTTCAGATGGCTCGTCCTTTCCGTCGTCGTCGTCATCGTCGTCGTCGGCGGCGGCGTCGTCGTCGTCATCGTCGTCGTTGTCGTCATCGTCGTCGTTGTCGTCGTCCTCCTCCTCCTCCTCCTCCTCCTCCTCCTCCTCCTACTCCTCCTCCTCCTCCTCCTCTTCCTCCTTCTCCCCCTCTTCTTCCTCCTTTTCCTCCTCGTCATCCGGCACCCACAATGCTTCTTCTGCGCTTCCTTACCTGCTGCCTGCTACTCCATCCTCCTCAGACGATCTCCCTCTTCCCTCCTTCCAACCACCCCCTCCAGGTCATGCAGGAGATTTCCGGCTTGACACATCTGACTCTGTCAAGGACAGCAGCTGCAGGAATCAGCTCGATCGGCAGCGAGGGGAAGCGGTGGGCTCTGGACTGACCAATGCAGGGAGAAGTGTATCGCTGCTGCTCAGTACATCCGGGCAGAAGCAGGAGAGAGATGGAGCAGCTGCAGCAGAGTTCCCCGGGTGTTGGAGAGCCCCGGCAGGACGGCTTCTCATGTCGACCGGAATAGCTGATTTGGACAATATCCTCTTCTGAACAAATCTGGAAACTTCTCATTTTTTCATGATCCTTGTTTGCATGTTGTTTGGCTGCTAGATGATTCCTACCAAGCTCACATCTAACCCCCCTCAGCCCATCCCCTTCTTCCTCTCACCGTCACTCACCCTGTCACACCCATTCTCCTTTCCCTGGTCTGATTTTCTCCCTTGGTAGAGGACAAGGGTGTCCTCTTCTCCTCCTCACCGTCCATCTCTTCCCCCCCCTTCGCCCCACCTCGTCCTCGTCCTCGTCCTGGTCCTCCTCGCCCTCCTCCTCCTCCTCCTCCTCCTCCTCTTCCTCCTCCACACCCCCCCCACCCCCCTCGCCTCCTCTTGGCCCATGTCCTCGTTGTTGCCGTCATTTTTGTCGCCTTTGTCGTGATCGGTGTGGTCGTGGTCGTGGTCGTGTTTGCGGTCGTGTTCGTGGTCGTGGTCATGGTCGTGGTCGTGGTCGTGGTCATGATCATGATCATGGTCAGGGCACATATGATTCAGGTGACCCATTTCTCTGCAGTGCCAACATTACACGTGAGAGATCGACCTGGTTCCTGGCGCACCAAACGTCCTGTTGTTGTGGACAGATGTTGGATCTGGTCCTTCATTAGACGGGTGAAAGGGAAGGTTAGATGAACTCGGTCATTGATGTTGAGAGTACTGTTGTCCAGATGAGTACTGATATGCATTCCTTCATGAATACTTGAAGCCCGAAAATGCTGCAGCCAATGCGTTGTCTGTGGGGCCATTCTTCTCGGCCCATTTTTCTTCTTCACGAATGAGTGTATCACATACTCTTTTGAGGGTCAGTTTGAATGTGTCCGGGGAGATCACCTGCTGTCCTTGGGAATTTCCGCTGTTGACGCCTGTATGAGCGATGCTGCTGCTGCTGCTGTTGCTGCCTTGAGAGTTGCCGATGTTGTTGTTACTTGCCTGTAAGGATTGAATGGCAGTATGCACTACCGTTTCAACTGCAGCTGAGAAGTCATGTCCTTGGTTTTGCAGTGCTTCCATAGAGCTGATGGTGTTCTTGAATCTTGTGGGAAAACTGCTGAGTAGCCGCTTAATGAAAATGTCTTTAGGGACTTGATCATTCATTGCACGGAGTCTTTTAACAAGAGTCTTCAAGTCATTTATATGATATTCAACGCGTCCTGAATCTTCCATCTGTAGCTTGTAGAACTGTTCCCATAGGCGGCATCTCTTGCTGAGAGTAAATTTGGCATATCAGTCTCCCAATTTCTTCCAGGCAAGCCTTGGATCCAGATCTGTATTGCCTTCACAGAGAACAGGATT
This sequence comes from Penium margaritaceum, assembly GCA_023375785.1. Classification (NCBI taxonomy): domain Eukaryota; kingdom Viridiplantae; phylum Streptophyta; class Zygnematophyceae; order Desmidiales; family Peniaceae; genus Penium; species Penium margaritaceum. The sequence continues at coordinate 210,615 of SZWC01002333.1, read as the reverse complement.
GAGACACTCTGAGACTTGCATTGCCAAGATGGAAAATGCTTGATCATGCCGTCTTTGCCATAGTGTCTTCTCTTCTGCTGATGCTTCGGTGGACGGTGTCTCATAAGGTGGGTCAGAGACAACGTCTCAGAGTCCTTTTGCCAAAAATACCATCTTCATGTTAAATGCAAATTCATGATAGTTATCTCCATGAAAAATCGTTAACCGAAAGCTGCCGCCCAAACCACCACTTGTCGCCATGTCTGGCGAATTCTTGAGCTTCTGTAAGGTATTGCGAGAACCAGATTGAAAGAAAGTCATGCTCCAGCAATAAGCCAAGTCCATGCTTCAACACAATCAGCCCTGCTTTGACGCAACCCTGCTTTTGCTCTTACAGCACATGTAAAAAGTTGAATGGATCTTTGGCACTTGCTGCGTCTTGACAGAACAATATGCACGATGCACCAGTCACCAATTCTCCAGGTGACACATGGATGAACTGAAGGTTTTTAACTCCAAGCACTGAGTACAGATGATGAGGTACACGGTCAGTAACTTGAAGAGAATGATGGAGCAAAATAGGTCGTACGCTTAGATGTCTGCCATGGTGATGAGCTTGCGACACTGTTGGTGGGAGTGTAGCCACGATAGCACTGTTGCTCCAGCTTCGCGTCTGCAGGTCATGCTGTGACATTACCTTACCCTACATTAACTTGACCGTAAGTGTGCTGGTAGATTCACCGGCAACTGTACCGGTTGCCGTCTTTTCAAGTCTCTGCATCGCACCTTTGATCCTCTGACTTGATCAGTCCATGTCCTCCTTCTTCTCAAAGCACTGTGAAGGTCGTGGGCCGTAGGTATGCATTTATCTGGAAGTCATCAGTCCTTGGATGCATCTTTTTAATCAATCAACAGATCTATTATCTGTTCAGTGTCCGGCCTTCTGTCCACTATACCACTTCCTAGTCTTTGATGGAGGTGCCACCTCAGCAGAGCCGACCTGGTGAGTGTCTGGCAGCCTCGGCAGCCACTGCCTCCGGTTGTGCAAATCCTCGCAGAATACATCCTGTCCATCCACATCTATCTTATCTAAGTACAGGTACATTGGTGTAGTGAAGGCATGGGACTACCCTCTCTACTTGCACGGGACAAAGTTAGGCATAGAGTAGATTAGCCGGTGGAGGGTCCGGGGAGAATATGCCAATTCTCCCCTGGCCCTCCAGGTTTTGCTCATTGGAACATACTTTCCTTTTTGCCCATATGCAACATTCCCCCCATATGTTCCAATCTCCTGAGCTAAAGAAACAACAAGAAAAATAAAGAACTGAAACAGCCTAATGCAAGACTAAGTGCAGTCCCTCCAGATCTTTGCATCCATGCATCTAACTTAATGTGTTTTGTCACTATGGCCCTCATTCCTCGTCTCACATCCAATTTTCACATTGGGGGATGGAGACCTCACTCAGCAGTCCCTCCCTTTATGTTGTGCTTTTGCAACCTGTCATGTCAGCTCCCCCCCGGATCCTCCTACATGATTGTCTACACATGTTTGAGTCCCATCTTTGAGCACAGAGACTCATGAAGTGGCCCGTTGAGTGCCTTTGTGAAGACATATGCAATATGTTCTTTTGTTGGAATGTACTCCAGCTTGATGTTTCCTCTGCCACTGCGTCCCAAACGTAGTAGTACTGTCTTTTGACGTGCTTTGTTTTGTCATGCAAGTCGGGATCTTCACTGAGTGCGATGACACTTTGATTGTTGCAGTGGATGACAGTTGCCTCTGTTTGATGAAAGCCTTATTTTGCAAGCAGCATCCGTAGCCAGACTGCTTCACGGGTAGCATCACTAGCCGCAATATACTCTGTCCCAGTTGAGGATAGAGTAACTACAGACTGATTCCTCGACTTGCAGCTCACTGGTCCGCCGTACAGCTTGAAGACATACCCTGATGTTGATTTTACTCGTTGATTCGTCTTCGGAGAGATCTGCATCACAGAATACTTCAAGAATAATGCTGCTGCTGGTCTGTGAGTAGTAGATTTGCAGAGCTGCACTGTAGCGCAGATAATTGATGCTGTGTTTGGCCGCGGTGAGATGCAGCTTTGTTGGGTTGTGGCATCCTTGGCTGAGAATGCCCCTGGAGTAGGCTAGGTCAGGACGCGTGCCAACAGATGCATACATTAAGGATCCAACCATGCTCGGGTAGAGCCTGCCGTCTGTGGCAGAAGCCAGATCTTCTTGCGCTGCTGGTTTGGTGAGTTGATGATCCGTTGCCAGAGGAGTGTGAATAGGGTGTGGTTCACCCAGGCCAAACTTATCGGCCATGCGCTTGATGTACAAACTCTGCATGGCAGTGACTGTAGAGTGATAAAGATCTTGGTGGATCTGAATCCCCAAGTAGCGTTTGAGAGGTCCCATATCTGCCATCTCAAAACTCTTGGACATCTTCTATTTGAAGGCGCTGAGAAGGGCATGGGACGCGAAAAAGATCCTCGACATAGTGACTAACGCCCAACTGAAATTCACTGTTGTGAAGGTAGACTCTGTGATTAGCGTGAAGGCGGGTGAGGCCATGTGTAATGAAGAAGCCGTGAATCTTATTGTTCCATTGCCTAGGATCCTGTTTGAGACCATAGAGGGACTTGTTCAGCCGACACACCAAATCCCCCCCCCCCCCCCCCCCCCCCCGCGGCTGCACAAACCCTCCGTCTGCTGCATGTAGACCTCCTCGTTCAATTCGTCATGAAGGAAGTCAGATTTGACGTCCATTTGATGAAGGTGCCACCCAGCATGAGCAGCAATGGCCAAAATCACCCGAATGGATTAATGCTTTGCGACCGGCACAAAGGCGTCGTTTTAATTGACGCCAAGAACCTGAGTGTAACCGCGGGCAACCAACCGAGCCTTGTAGCGGTCGGGCTCGCCGTTCTCATCCAGCTTGAGCTTGAAAACCCACTTGCTGGTGAGGACAGGCACGCCTAGTGGACAAGGAACAAGGGTTCAAGTACCTTGCTTGTGGAGCTGTTCAATTTCTTGAACAGTGGTCGGTGTCCATTGAGCCGCATCAGTCCTGGACATAACATCCTTGTACAAGACAGGGTCCACCACCTGAGTGAAAAAGGCAACCTCAGTGGATGCATCAAGAGCCACGTTGCTGATGTCCTTGAGGCCAGCCAGCCGGTTGGAGTGGCGAGGCCCTTGAGACACATTCCAGTTCTTTGGCTGAAAAGCTACAGGAGTGCGCTGGTTCTTGCGGGGCACTTGAGCCGAAGGCGATGGAGGGATGTGCGGAACAATGGCGGGCAGCGCACCAGGGTGATCATCTGGTTCAGGGTCAAGCGTCACCTTATTGACAGGTTCTGCAGGAGTCAGGTTAGAGAAGGAGGACAACGAAGTTGGCAGATCTACGAGATCAATGGAAATCTCAAGGGGTGGCAGCACAGAAGCCAGAGAACGACCTGCAAAAGATTCGCCAAAGGTAGCTTCACGACTGCGGACAATGGTCTTTGCAACTGGATCCCAGAGTCGATAGATCTGACCAGAGTCCTCAAAACCCAAAAGAATACACTTCTTGGTATGCATATCCAACTTGTCACGTTGTTCAGGATGGATCCAAGAGTGGGCGATGCTCCCAAAGATGCGAAGATGGCCAAGTTCAGGGCGATGCCCGTTCCAGGCTTGGAAAGGTGTTGCCTTGTAGTCAAGCTTTATGCAGGGAAGTTGGTTAGTGATGTACGTTACAGTGCTAATGGCCTCTGCCCAGAAGCTAGGAGAAAGGCCGGCTGAAAACAGCATGGATCGTGCTTTGTCAAGAAGAGTGCGATTCATCCGTTCAGCAATTCCATTCTGTTGAGGGGTCCGAGGCACTGTACGTTGATGTTGAATGCCTTTGTGTGAGAAGAATTGCTGAAGGGTGGAGCAGACAAACTCGCCATCATTGTCTGACCGGATGACCTTTACAGTGGTATTGGCTTCATTCTCAACTCGTCGATTCAGGTAATGATGTGATCAGAGGCCTCTGATTTTTTACAAAGAAAACAAACCCACACAAATTTGCTGAAGTCATCAATCAAGAGTTGCAAGTAGTGCTTCCCGGACATAGAGCTGGTCTTGACATAGCACAGATCAGAGTGAATGAGCTCAAGACGTCCGCTGGTGGAAGTACCCCCATGAGTTGGGAAAGAATCCTGCTTCTGCTTGCCAGCCAGACATCCTTCATAGATGGCAGGGGAATCTCGAAATGAGACTTGTGGAAGGGAATGCGCCATTGAACCGGAGAAAATCCATTTGAGAGAGTCATATCCCGCATGGCCAAGCCGTGCATGCCACAGTTTGCTGAGTACTCAGAACTGCGCGAGTGATGGAGAGGAGCGTCCTTGGAGTCAGTGGAGCTGGTGGCTGCAAAAGCGACTTCAAGTTGGCTTAGATCTGGAGCCTTATTCACTATGGAAAGAATTGTTAAGTTGCCCAATCTCTTGGCATCTGCAACCAGTTTAGAGCTGGCACTGGAGTACACTTTGCAGCTCTTATCGATGTCGAAGGTGACATGAAAACCCTTATCGTTGAGGCGGGTGACACACAATAGGTTTGCTGCCAAGTCTGGAACAAAGAGTACATCATTGAATACATGAGGAACCACATGACCGTGGACCTCAATGCAGACCTTCACTGTGCCAAGGCCAACAGCTGGAGTGGTGCGGCCATCTCCAAGACGAATAGGTTGCGATGGTCTTAGTTCCTTGACATCTGAAAACCATGAGCAATTGCAGCTCATATGCTTGGTACATCCTGTGTCTATAATCCAGGCAAGAATTCCTACCGTGATCAAATGGACGCTCTCCATTGAGCACATGGCAACTTCATCAAAGTCAACTTCATTCTTGAGGGTTGTGGTCGCGTTGCTTGAGGAATTGAAGGTGGATATTTCTGGTTCCTGCACTTGAATGTTAGTTCCGCTGCTGGTGTCACGAGGAGCCGGCAGATTCTGTGAGCCATTGTTGAGTGCGGCTGCCACTTCAGCTGCGAGAGTAGATATCACACTGGGGTTGAGTGCAACTACTGCTTGGTGTTGTAGCTGTTGCCGTGTCTTCTTAGGGCACATACGATTCAGCTGACCCGTTTCTCCGCACTGCCATCATTACACGTAAGAGAGCGACCTGGTTTATGGCGCACCAAATGTCCTATTGTTGTTGACGGATGTTGGACCTGGTCCTTGATTAGACGGGTGAAAGGGAAGGTTACCTGAACTCCGTCGTTGATATTGAGACTGCTGTTGTCCAGATGAGTACTGATGTGCATTCCTTGATGAATACTTGAAGCCCGAAAATCTTAGTGCCAATGCGTTGTCTGTGGAGCCATTCTTCTCGGCACATTTTTCTTCTCCACTAATGAGTGTAGCACATACTCTTTCGAGGTTCAGTTTGAATGTGTCCGGGGAGATCACCTGCTGTCCTTGCGAACTACCGCTGTTGATGCCCGTATGAGCGCTGTTGCTGCTGCTGCCTTGAGAGTTGCCGACGTTGTTGTTACTTACCTGTTGGGATTGAATGGCAGTATGCACTACCGTTTCAACTGCAGCTGAGAAGTCATGCCCTTGATTTTGCAGTGCTTCCATAGAGCTCATGGTGTGCTCAAATCTTGCAGGAAGACTACTAAGTAGCCGCGTGATAACAATGTCTTCAAGGACTTGATCATTCATTGCAAGGAGTCTTTCAAGAAGAGTTTTGAGGTGATTAATATGATCTTCAACGCGTCCTGAATCTAGGCGGCATCTCTTGCTGAGAGTAACTTTGGCATATCGGTCTCCCAATTTCTTCCAGGCCAGTTTTGGATCAAGATCTATATTGCCTTCATGGAGAACATGCTTGACACGCTTTCACAATTGCATTGCCACGATGGCAAATGCTTGATCATGCCGTCTTTGCCATAGTGTCTTCTCTTCTACTGATGCTTCGGTAGACTGTGTCTCAGAAGGTGGGTCAGATACAGCGCCCCACAGTCCTTTTGCCAAAAACACCATCTTCATGTTAAATGAAAGTTCATGATAGTCATCTCCATAAAAAATCTATAACCGAAAGCTGTCGCCCAAACCACCACTTGTCGCCATGTCTGGCGACTTCTTCAACTTCTGTGAGGTAATGCAAGAACCAGATTGAAAGAAAGTCTTACTCCAGCGATAAGCCAACTCCAGGCTTCAAGGCAACCAGTCCTGCTTTGATGCAACTGTGCTTTTGCTCTGATACCACATGTAAAAAGTTGAATTGATCTTTGGCTCTTGCTGCGTCTTAACAGAACAATATGCACGATGCACCACTCACCAATTCTCGAGGTGACAGACAAATGAAGTGAAGGTTCCAAGCACTAATTACAGATGATGAGCTACACGGTCTGGAACGTGAAGAGAATGATGGAACAAAACACATCCTACGCTTAAATGTCTGCCATGGTGATGAGCTTGTGACACTGTTGGTGGGAATGCAGCCGCGATAGCACTGTTGCTCCAGCTTCGTGTGTGCAGGTCACGCTGCGGCATTCCCCTGACTGTATGTGTGCCGGTAGGTCCGTCGGTAACTATATCAGTTGCCGTCTTTTCGAGTCTCTACATCACACCTTTGATCCTCTGACTTGATCAGTCCATGTCCTCCTTCTCGAAGCACTGGGTCATTTATGCAAAGGTTGTGGGCCGTAGATGTGCATTTATGTGTGGGTCATCAGTCCTTGGATGCATCTTTATAATCAATCAACAGATCGATTATGTCTTCAATGTCCAACCTTATGTCCGCTATAACATTTCCCAATCTTTCTTCGAGGTGCCAGCTCAACAGAGCCGATCTGGTGAGTGTCTGTCAGCCTCGACAGCCACGGCCTCTAGTTGTGCAAAGCCTCGTAAAACATATCCCGTCCATCCACATCTATCTTATTGAGATACACGTACATTGGTGCGGTGGAGGCATGGGATTACCATCTCTACTTGCACGGGATAGAGTTAGGCGTAGAGTACAATAGCCGGTGGAGGGTTAAGGGTGGATATGCCAATTCTCCCCTTGCCCTCCAGGTTTTGCTCATTGGAACATACATTCATTTTTGCCCTTTTGCAACACAAGCAACAGCGGGACCTGGGAGAGTACTTCCCTGGTAGAGATATCCCTCCTCCTCCTTCCGTTGAAGTAGACGAAGACACAGAGTACGTCATCAAGGACATCTTCGACCACGGACGACAATGCAAGACGACCAAATATCCCGTCAAGTGGCACGGCTATGACGCTGTGCATAACGGCTGGGAACCTTAGGACAACTTTCAAGACGTTGATCATGTCATCGAAAGCTACTACCGTCGACTTCGGGCCACATCTCACGCGCGCTGGGATGTCGCTGCAAAAAGGGGGGGGGGGGGAAGTGTTACGCACCAGACGTACACGAGTCCCTAATCTCCTCGAGTGGGCATGTCTCTTATTACCTAAACAACCCACCACGTCGCGAAGAACGGGACATTCATTCCGACCGTCGAGGGCAAATAGGTCAACTGTCGCGCCCTCAGCGGATGTTCCCAAACTTTTTGACAGCTTCGACCACTCTTTCAAATCTATGTATGGAAGTGTTAGGACCTTTTGGTTGACTTCTCGACAAATCACGACGACTATGGATTCATAAAGATGCATCTCACAACTTGACCGTCGATTTTCGAAGACCCCCGACTTCTCGGCGGACCTTCTCAAATCCGACCTCCCACGGTGCGACTCCGCAGGCGTCGCACGACAAACAATCCGACGACCTCGACTATGCCTCATTCCGAACTCGACACTTGCATTTACATGTTCTATGATTTCGACACTTGTCATGGAAGTACACTTACCATTGATCGTAAATTGCTCAATTGTTCCAAATTCTACATCTTGGTTTGCCCAGCAACTTCTGCCTGTCCACTATCTATGCTCCATTCGGCGCAACATCCATGTCGCCATCATCAAACTACCCCGTTGTCTTCTAGTAGTAATTAGCGAACCCCATGTATGATGGTACTTTTTTTTTGTGGGGCTTACGCCACAGAGGTGGAAACCTGCACCTTCACCTTTCAGTGGGAACTTTACAGACAAGCTGCTGTTCCATGTGGGGGAGGACCACGCCAGGGAAGGTACCCTGAGAGGGACTCTCGAGGGTTAAAAATGAGTCGCACCCACTAAAACCACCCCTATTGAGAGTGTCGTGACATACCCCATGTATGATGGTACGGCTCGTGTACTAACGTGTTGCCCATCTTTGTGCAGTTTTATTTTATCGCAAAGTGTACGACCGCGCGACACGACTTCTATTCCTCCGATTCCGAAACTGTACTAGAATCCGCCGATTGGCTCGTGAATCCACGTTTCACGCGGATTCCTTCTCGGATTCCGAAAGTCGAAGACACAAGAACAGATTCTAAGAGTGTTTCCGCACAGAACCCATCACAGTGAAGTTGTCTTCGCCCACCAACGCGCCGCGACTTAGATTTCTTCCGGGACTTTTCTACTGTCGGGGGTCAGTGTCGGCGTTGCGGACTAAGTATCGATCTAGCAGTATGAGCAGCTTTGTGAGGCGGCGAAGAGGTGGAAGCAGGCCAGGTGAAGGTGGTGGCAGCAGCAGTAGAGGGGTGGAGGCTGCTGCTGCAGGTGCTGCTGCCCCTGCCGCTGCTGGCGGTAGCGGTGTTGCGCCAACGGCAAATAATGCACCGCCTGGTCCCGAAAGCGTGTCAGGTGCGGCAGCTAGACATCGAGGAGCTGCAGCTGCAGTTCATGATTTGTCAGACTGTTCGTCTTTTCCGTCCTCCTCCCCCTCCTCCTCCTCCTCC
>SZWC01002333.1:160183-178899 GCA_023375785.1 Penium margaritaceum | reverse complement strand
GCTCCACCGCCTCATCTGCACTACCTGAGGACCAGCTTCAGCGTGAGGAGTCGTCCATGTTCCCACAGTCTTCGGGTTCTCGTACCCACGACGGAGCAGCGACATACATGACGGAGTCAGATGATGGTCCTTACTCTACCATCGAGCAGGTGGTAGCGACCAGCGTTCCTGGCGAGACAGTGCGTGAGCGCCAGCTGCGCTTGTTGGTCGCCTTGACGGACATTACTGAGCCGGAGCCCTCTACACCTCTGTCCATTATGGCGGCAGTCGAGGACACCGGAGCAGATCCATACATGCAGATGGAGTCACCTCGTCAGCAGGAGCTGAGTTCTGCCCCCACGATTTCACCTCTTGGTGACGCTACCGATCACATCGACGCCGAGAGTGGCAGTACCTGCACGAACGACGCTTCTACATGCTCTACGGACTTTGACGACTCCTTCTCCTTCTCTCTCGGCATGCGACCGCTCACTCCTCGCATGACAGACACGAGCTGTGATGTGGATGCGACACCTGCAGCTGCATCCGATGTTCCAGCGTCTCAGCATGTTGCGACCTTGGTTGATCCCCAGGAGGATGCAGCGGCACCTGTTCCATCATCTTCAGCAGCAGAGATGCAGATGGCGCTGTACTCACGAGCTGTGCAGTCTGCATGTGCAGTATCCAATGAGGCAGAGTTCATTCTACACCAGGTCGACATGGGCCACCTCGACATGTCCGAGGCAGATTATGCTGATGTGCAGGAGCGTGTAGTCATGCTACAACGGGAGATGGTGGCAGCGCGTGAACGATTCTCAGAGGAGGGCAGCATCACAGGTACCGGCAGGAGCCTTCCGGCAGCAACAGTGATGCTGAGCGTGCCTTCGGCTTCCGCCATCCCGGCTCCTGTCGACCCCATCATCGCTCCTCCTTCTTCTGCTGCCGTCACGCACCTTCGTCCACCCGACTCACCTGCCCCATCTTCATCTTCATCCACGAGTGGTGATCCGGTTCGTCGTTCCAGCTCTCCTCCTCCGGCGGTACACCTCTGTGCCTCAAGGTGCTCTATCTGGCCTCCGAGGCCAGCTCCGCCACTTCATCCACGCACGCGTGCTGCTCGTCCATTCCCGTTCCTCCGGCGTAAACAGATGCATCGCGGCAGTGCGGAGGCAGGAGAGACTGTGAGTTGGGACCCTTGGCAGTCACGCGAGGACTGGCATACCTTACGCGATGCAGATTCACGTGAGGAGTTGTAGCCGGAGACACCACTTCCTCTTTGAGGGAGGGAGTGGACTCACAGGTGACAGGGGGAGCTGTCTCTACATGATGGATACACTACATGACTCATCACCCAGGATCTATTCAGCTACGACATCAGCATCTCCATCGAGGACATCGCTGCCAGGTTCATTTGCCCAAGGGGAGTGTTATGTGGAACTCAACCTGACGCGACGCCATGGGAGATGCATGGCGAGGTCCATGCTCTAATCTGAGCATTTACAGCATCCCGCATGTGCCTCACGCTACGTGCCTGCACAGCGGCATGTACATGGCAGCACCCTGTTGGTCGAGACCCGGACACTTGGTGCGTTGTACCAGTGTCACGAGGAGACCATGTGATCGTGTGTCTTGTGTATGGCTATAGTGTGTGTGGCATGTGCATGCGAGCTGTTGGTCGAGACCCGAATACGTGGTGCATTGCACCCGTGTTGCGAGGAGATCCTCCCATGATCCGGTGTTTGGATGATGATACTATTGTGATGGATTGCTCGTAGTGGTCGAGACCCGGGCCCTGGTACCGCCAGTGTCACGAGGAGACCATCTTGTTGCTTGACATGTGTGTGATAGGCATTACACTAGTTTGTGCATGTGTGCATCCCTCCTCTCATGGTCGAGACCCAGACACTTGGTGGGCTGTGCCAGTGTCCAGGGAGACCCTAGATGGATAGCGGATGAGTGTGTGTGTATCTGTGTGAGTTGACTCATGCATCGTATGGCTTGCTATACATTGTTGTTCCATGCCTTTGTTCATTTGTTCTGGCGTGGACGGCTATGTCAGCCAAGGGGAGTGTTGGTTTGTGTGGCTTCCACCCGTCACGACCGACACTGCTCGTTTACCGATATACCCACATTCGGGGTATATGGCAGAGGAGGGCGCGAGGACATGATGGGCCTCCGGACTGCACCGAGACTTCTCCAGCACCTACGACAGTGCTGGCGAGACGCGGTCGATGCGTTCCGACAGCCATGTGGGCTTGTCAGGAGGCAGGAGAGTTTTCTCGGTGGGTTGAGACCCGCGCACCCGGTTGATTGTACCGGTGCGACGAGGAGACCCGATGGCTGTTGTGGGGCTTCTGACGTTCGGAAAGCCGTCTGTGATGTCTGGACGTTGATTCCGAGATGTTTTGACACAGCTCATGTTTTCTCGGTGGTCGAGACCCGGGCACTCGGCGAGCTGTTCCGTTGCCTCGAGGAGACCACCTTTGTTACTCTCGTGGTGTATGCAGTGCGTTCTCCCTGTTGACTCATTTGGGTTCAGCAGGGGTGATGGGGCCCGGTGCAGTTAGCTGCCGACGCCCCTATGTAAGCCCGCTAGGGGCTCATTTGTAAACTCTCCTTGTTTTTTATATTCAGCGTTCCAGACTTAGCCAAATTCTTGCCGTCTTACATCACACTCACACACAGAGCTCATGTTCGTTTTTGCATGGGCCTGCATGCCCTAAAATCATTTCCAATTGCCCCTAGAGAAACATACTTAGCCTTTGATAAGCTAGGTGCAATACAACCCTGCTTGCCGTTGCGCCACGACATGGCGGTGCCATCCAGCAGGAACACGTAGCGTGTCCGACTGCGCCAATCAGGACTCCACGCCCAGTCACAGTCTATGTAGCCGTCGACTACCACCAAATACTACCGTCGAAAGGATAGTCAAATGTACAGTGTGGGGACCATGTACCGCACCACTCGCACAGGCGTGTGAAGGGCTCTCGCCCAAGGACACTGTGAAAAATGTGCAAGGAGGTTGACGGCGAAGGCAATTTTGGGTCGTGTGGTAGTGGCTGAGTACATCAAAGAGCCAATCAGGCTTAAGTACAGGGTCACGTCCACCGTCTCCCCCAGCTATGTTGGATCATGCACCTTCAGAACAGCCTGTCCGTTAGGTGTGATGGGGATGTGAGGCTGTGGGAAGTGCACCAAGGAGGTCGGAAAACCGTTCCCCCACAATGCTGGTGTAACGTGCCTGATGCAACAAGAGTGTCCGCCGCTGATGATCATGCATGATCTCCATCCCGAGAAACACAGCTTTAGGATGCAAGGTCCTTCATTATGTAGGCAGCCTGAAGGACTGCCTTGACCTCCTTCACTGCCTCCATAGAAGGAGACGCAATCAGGAGGTCATCCACATAGACCAAGATGGCGGTCAAGCTCTCAGCTGTTCGTCTGAGAAAGAGGGACAAGTCACCGTCACTTTGCACGTAACCAGTAGGTGTCAAGGTCTACCACCAGGGTGACTGTTTCAAGCCGTACAAGGCCATGCGCAACCACCAAACCTTGTCACTAGCATTGAATCCAAGTGGCTGAACCATGTAGATCTCCTCCTCTAAGGTACCATGGAGGAACACGTTCACATCCAATTGGTGCAACAGAGTCGTTGTGAGCAACATCCCCGAACAGAGCACGAGCGGTAGTCATGCGGCCAACGGGTGCGAAGGTGTTAGTGAAGTCTACACCATGAACTCGCAAGAATCCCTTAGCCATTAAGCGAGCCTTGTAACAATTCAGTGGGGCATCAGGCTTCACCTTCTTACGAAAGACCCACTTGGCCTATACAGCCTTCCGCCCAGGCACGAGGTCGACAAGCTCATAGACAACGTGCTCACGGATGGATCTCAGCTCATCCTCACAAGCAGCACGCAACAAGTCTACATCCTGATCGGAGAGTGCCTCCTTCAACGTGCCTCGGTCAGGCATCATTGAGGGAGAGCTCAGGGTGGCTAAGACACACGTCTATGGACTCGGTCTAACCACAACAAGGTCGATTGCGGCATCGCAAGCGACCGAGAACTCTCTAGAGACCACCTCGTGGCCAACCGAACATGCTGGTTACATCTCAATGTAGTTGACCTCGATATTCAAGCCAAGGGCCTTCATGCCAGGCTCACCAAATTTAACACTACGAGTCGGGTGTCTGGGCACGGAGTCAGCAGTCCGCTGAACCGTAGAGGCTAATGTTTGGAGACGACCACTGGACTCGCGGGAGTAGCCCGATGGTAAGGCACATACATCAGGTTGCGGAGAAGGCTGTTTGGCTATAGCCGCAGGGGAAATAGGTGCATGCACGGGAGTGGGTGTGACAGAGGGGACTAACATTGGCATGGGATCACATGTGCCAGAGGGGTCTGACGCTCATACGTGATCAGGTGTGCCAGAGGGGACCGACACAGGCACGGGATCACGTGTGTCAGAGGGGACCAACACTAGCACGGGATCAGGTGTGCCAGAGGGGTTTGGCACCGGCACGGGATCAGGTGTGTCAGAGGGAACCGACAATGGCACGGGATCAGGTGTGCTAGAGCAATCTGACATCAACACGGGATCATGTGTGCCTGAGGGGATTGATCAGGCTACAAGGCCACATCCACGATGGCCGGATCATCAGCAGCCGGAGACCGGACCGAAGGTGAGGAGGCCCGGACGGACCCATCCGTAGGACTAGACTCCCCCATCTGCCGGGAGGCCACACAAGGAGGAGCATAGTCGGCAGCCAGCGACAGAATGCTAGACAAGTCGCGGTAGGTGAGAGCCTAAAAAAAGAGAGCATCTTGGAACTTATCAATGCGATGGCGAGAAGGGTTCCAAAGGTGCATTGACTTTGTCCGCGGGGAGATGCCAAGGAAGGTACACATGCATCCTCGAGATGAGACCTTGGATCCCTGGTTGTCTTTGGTGTACCAGACGTAGGCGAGGGACCCCAAAACGCAGGTGAGACAGAGATCGGCACGATGGCCGAACCACAACACGTATGGCATGACATGGTATGGAACCAGACCATGCGGCAAGCGGTTCCAGACCAACGTCGTGTAGGAGAAACCCTAAAAGGCAAAGGACTCCGAAAGACTGCACTCAGACCGCATAGCGCAAACCGCGGTCTCCATGGTGCGGTTCCAACGCTCAGACAGACTGTTCTGCTGTGGTGTAGTAGGGACGTAGAGCTGGTGAAGATATCGTGCTCAGCAAAGTAGGCATCCATCTTACCCTAGCTATGCCCTACTTGCACCTTACTTGCACCCTAGTTGCGCCCTAGTTGCACCCCAGTTGCGTCCTAGTTAGATCTTTCTTGCAACCTACATGTGCCCTAGTTACGCCCTAGTTGCACCCAAGTTGCGCTCTACCTGTACCCTAGATGCCTCCTGGTTGCGCCGTAGTTGTGCCCTAGTTGCACCCTAGTTGCGCCCTACTTGCGTCCTACTTTCCCCTAGTTTCGACCTGGTTGTGCCTCAGTTGGACACTGGCTATGCCCTAGTTGCATCCTTGTTGTGTCCTAGTTTCGCCCTAGTTGTGCCATACTTACACCCAACTTGTAGCCTAGTTGCACCCTACGTGCGCCCTAGTTACACCTCACTTGCGCCCGAGTTGCGCCCTAGTTGCGCCATAGTTTGGCACTAGCTACGCCCTAGTTGTGCCCGAGTTGCACCCTATGTCCGCCCTAGTTGCGTCCTACTTGCGCCCTACTTACGCCCTAGTTGCACCCTAGTTGCGCCCTAGATGCGCATCACTTACACTTTACTTGCGTTCTAGTTGTGCCCTAGTTGCGCCCTAGTTGTGCCCTAGTTGTGACCTACTTGTACCTTACTTGCGTCTAATTGTGCCCCAGTTGCGGCCTACTTGCAACTTAGTTGCGCCCTAGTTGCGCCCTACTTGTCCCCTACTTGTGCCCTAGTTAAGCCCTAGTTGCCCCCTACTTGCGCCCTAGTTGCGCCCTAGTGGCATCTTACGTGCACCCTTCTTGCACCCTAGTTGCGCATCAGTTGGACACTAGCTACGTCCTAGTTCGGCCCTAGTTACGCCCTAGTTGTGCCCTAGTTGCGCCCTACTTGCACCCTACTTGCACCCTAGTTGCGTCCTACTGGCGCCCTAGTTACGCCCTACTTGCGTCCTAGTTGCACCCTTGTTGTGCCTCAGTTGAGCACTAGCTACGCCCTACTTGCGCCCTAGTTGAGCCCAAGTTATGCCCTAGTTGTGCCCTACTTGCGCCCTAGTTGCGTCCTACTGGCGCCCTAGTTACGCCCTACTTGCGTCCTAGTTGCACCCTTGTTGTGCCTCAGTTGAGCACTAGCTACGCCCTACTTGCGCCCTAGTTGAGCCCAAGTTATGCCCTAGTTGTGCCCTACTTGTGCCCTACTTGCGCCCAACTTGCACCCTAGTTGGGCCCTAGTTATGCCTGAGTTGCGCCCTACTTGTACCCTACTTGCACCCTAGTTGCGCCCTGATTACGCCCTAGTTGCATCCTAGTTGCGCCCTACTTGCGCCCAACTTGCACCCTAGTTGGGCCCTAGTTATGCCTGAGTTGCGCCCTACTTGTACCCTACTTGCACCCTAGTTGCGCCCTGATTACGCCCTAGTTGCATCCTAGTTGCGCCCTACTTGGACCTTAGTTGTGCCCTACTTGCGTCTGAGTTGCATCCTAGTTGTGCCCTACTTGCGCCCTAGTTCCGCCCTACTTGCACCTTACTTGCGCCCTAAATGCGCACTACATGCTCCCTAGTTGCGCCCTAGTTGCGCCTTCGTTGCACCCTAGTAGCGCCTCAATTGGGCACTAGCTATGCCCTAGTTGCGCCCTAGTCGCATCCTGATTGCGTCTTCTTGCACCAAAAGTGCGCTCTAATTGCGTCCTAGTTGCGTCATAGTTATGCCCTAGTTGCGCCCTA
Source organism: Penium margaritaceum (assembly GCA_023375785.1). Taxonomy (NCBI): domain Eukaryota; kingdom Viridiplantae; phylum Streptophyta; class Zygnematophyceae; order Desmidiales; family Peniaceae; genus Penium; species Penium margaritaceum. The sequence continues at coordinate 171,991 of SZWC01002333.1, read as the reverse complement.
GTTACGCCCTACTTGCACTATAACTGCGGTCTAGTTGCGCCCTAGTTGCGCCTTAGTTGCGCCGTAGTTGCACCATACTAGCGCCATTCTTGTGCCCTAGGTGCGCCCTAGTTGTGCTCTAGTTGCAACTTACTTGCGCCCTACTTGCGCCCTAGTTTTGCCCTAGTTGCGCCCTAGTTGCACCTTAGTTGCGCCTTAGTTGCGCCTTAGTTGGGCACTACCTACGGCCTACTTGCGCCCTAGTTGCGCCATGCGTTCGTCCTACTTGCACACTAGTTGAACCCTACTTGCGCCCTAGTCGCCCACGATATGTGCCCTAGTTGCACCCTAGTTGCGCCTTTGTTGGTCACTACCTACGCCATAGTTGTGCCCTAGTTGTACCCTAGTTGTGCCGGAGTTGCACACTACTTGCACCCTACGTCCTAGTTGCACCCTAGTTGCACCCTATTTGCGCCCTACTTGCGGCCTAGTTGCGCCCTAGGTGCGTCCTAGTTGTGCCCCACTTATGTCCTACTTGCACTCTAGTTGCGCCCTTGTTGCGTCCTAGTTGCGCTCGACTTGCGCCCTACTTGCGCCCTACTTGAGCCCTAGTTGCCTCCTAGTTGCATCCTTGTTGCGCCTAACCTGCGCCCTAATACAACCTACTTCCACCCTAGTTGTGTCTTAGTTGTGCCCTACTTGCACCCTAGTTGCGCCTTAGTTAAGCACTAGCTACGCTGTAGTTGCGCCCTAGTTGCGTCCTAGTTGTACCCTAGTTCCACCCTAGTTGCGCCCTAGTTGCGCCCTAGTTGTGCCCTACTTGTGCCCTAGTTGCACCCTACTTGCACCCTAGTTGTGCAGTAGTTGTCCCCTAGTTGTGCCTCAGTTGGGCACTAGCTACGTCCTAGTTGCACCCTAGTTGCACCCTAGTTTCGCCCTACTTGCGTCCTACTTGCACCCTAATTACGCCCTAGTTGCACCCTAGTTGGACCTAAGTTTGGCACTAGCTACGTCTTAGTTGCATCCTAGTTGCGTCGTAGTTGCGCCCTAGCTGAGTCCTAGTTGTGCCTTAGTTGCACCCTACTTGTGCTCTACTTGCGCCCTAGTTGCGCCCTAGTTGCACCCTAGTTACGGCCTTGTTGAGCCCTACATGCGCCCTACTTGCACCCTCATTACGCCCTAGTTGCGCCCTAGTTACGCCATAGTTGCGCCATTCTTGTGTCCTACTTGCGCCCTTGTTTCGCCCTAGTCACGTCCTAGTTGCATCCTAGTTGCACCCTACTTGCACCCTAGTTGTGTCCTACTTGCGCCCTAGTTGTACCCTAGTTGTGCCTCATTTGGGCACTAGCTACGCCCTAGCTGCGCCCTATTTACACGCTAGTTGCGTACTAGTTGCGCCGTACTTACGCCCTAGTTGCGCCCTAGTTGCGCCCTAGCTGCGCCCTAGTTGGGTCCTACTTGCGTCCTACTTGCGCCCTAGTTGTGTCCTAGTTGTGCCTCAGTTGCACCCTACTTGCGCCCTGCTTACGCCATAGTTGTGCACTAGTTGTGCTCTAGTTGTGCCCTAGTTGCACCCTACTTGCATCCTACTTGCATCCTACTTGCGCCCTAGTTGCGCCCTGGTTCCGTTGTAGTTGCGCCCTACTTGCGCCTTACTTGCGCCCTAGTTGCGCCCCAGTTGTGTCCAAGTTGTGGCCTACATGGTACCTGGTTGCGTCCTAGTTGCACCCTACATGAGTCTAGTTGCACCCTAGTTGTCCCTAAGTTGGGGACTAGCTACGCCCTTGTTACGCCCTAGTTGCTCCCTTGTTGCACCCTTCTTGCGCCCTACTTGTGCTGTATTTATGCCCTAGTTACGCCCTAGTTGCACCCTAGTTGCGCCAAAGTTACGTCCTACACTGAAAAACTTTGATTTCGATGTTATCTGTTGTTGCATCATCAAATTTCGTCAAAAAGGAACTTTCATCGAATTCAAAGATACCACCTCAAGAATTTCGAAATGAAATAATCAAAATCAAGGCACTATCATTATAATTTCAGAACTTGGAGTCCTGGGTTCTTTACCATTGGTTTTTAGCTGAAAGAAACAGCATACATGCATTATATGCTGAAGAAATTCGCTTCGACGAACATCGGCTCTTCGAACCAAACGCGACAGTCCTGCTGATTAGACAGTCAGCTGCTCCATTGCCTTGCTGTCCTGCTGTCCCGCTGATTCGTTGCCCCGCTGATTCTCTGTCCCGTTGATTTGCTGCCCCGCTGATTAGACGGTCAGGTGCACCCGGACCTACCAAACATTCCACGCGACACACTCAACTACGTTCGCGCCATCAGCGGGCTTTCAACCGTTGAAAAAAGAATGCTCGAACATTGAAGCGAAGTTGACGTTCGTCGAAATGAGTTAAATGACCCGGACGAATAATCGAAATCAAGGCACCACCCCTCTACTTTCGTCGATTTCAAACATGCCACCCAAATAACTTGAACGCGGTAAGAAAACTCGTCGAATGAGTTATGGAACAGGTAGATAATCAAATTCAAAGTTTTTCAGGGTAGTTGCACCCTCATTGTATCCTAGTTGGGCCCCAGTTGCGTCCTACTTGTGCCCTACTTGTGCCCTAGTTATGCCCTACTTGCGCCCTCGTTACGCTCTAGTTGCGCCTGAGTTGGGCACTAGCTCCGCCCTAGTTGCGCTCTAGTTGCGCCCTAGTTGCGCCCTACCTGTGCCCAACTTGCATCCTACTTGCGGCCTACTTGTGCCCTATTTGTGTCCTTCTTATGCCCTAGCTGCACCCTATTTATGCCCTAGCTGCGCCCTAGTTGCGCCTCAGCTGGGCAGTAGTTACGCCCAAGTTATGCCTTAGTTGCACCCTAGTTATGCCCTAGTTGCGTCGTAGTTGCGTCATACTTGTGCCCAATGAGCGCCCTACTTGTGCCCTACTTGTGCCCTACTTGTGTCCTAGTTACACCCCATTTGTACCTTACCTTAGTGAACTTTGAATTCGATGATTGAGATGTTGCATAATTATTGGCTCATTGGAGTTATTAGGGGGTACTTTTATAGTCGGCGAAATAGAGGGGGTAGACCGTTGAATTCGACGAATGGGTGTGTTTAGGTTTTTATTTCAATGAGGATGTTGGTTCGATGGCGACGACCATTCAACCGTTCGGTTTTTTGAACGGTCGACTACTCGTCCCTCTTGCGTTTGACGTTCACCGAACGTCAAACGCGAGGCGAGGAACAGTCGGTGGCCTTGAAAACCATTGAAATGCACATCGAGGTGCATGAACTCGTTGGGTAAAATTCCATTTTGTTTCTATATTGCCTGAATCAGAAGAAGTCAAGGCATAGTGCCCAGTTTTGAATGTGACAAAAAAGTGTGGGTAGACCATTGAAAACAACAAAACACTTGTGGTGGTACTTTTGAATTCAACAAAAGTCCGTTTTTGACAAACTTTCACCGCTAAGAAAACAGTTAACATCAAAATCAAAGTTTACTGGGGTACTTGTGTCCTAGTTGCGCCTAAGTTGCGCCCTAGTTGCGCCTCCGTTAGATACTAGCTACGCCCCAGTTGCGCCCTAGTGGAGCCCTAGTTGCACCCTACTTGTGCCCTACTTGCCCCCTAATTGCACCATAAGTTGCGTTTTAGTTGCGCCCTAGTTGCACCCTTATTCCGCCTTAGTTGGGCACGAGCTACATCCTAGTTGCACCCTAGTTGCGTCCTAGTTGCGCCATACTCGAGCCCTAGTTGTGCCCTACTTGTGCCCTAGTTGCGCCCTAGCTTTACTCTAGTTACGCCCTACCTGCACCCTACTTGCGCCCTACTTCGCCCTAGTTGTACCCTAGTTTCACATTGGTTCTGACCTACTTGCACCATACTTGCATCCTAGTTGTGCCCTCCTTGCGTCCTAGTTACGCCTTAGTTGCGCCCTAGTTGCACCCTACTTGCACCCTTCTTAAGCCCTAGTTGTATCCTAGTTGCGCCCTACTTGCGCCCTAGTTGCGCCCTAGTTGCGCCTCAATCGGGCACTAGCTATGCCCTAGTTGTTCCCTTGTTGCGTCCTAGATGCATCCAAGTTGCATCCTAGTTGTGTCCTGCTTGAAGCCTACTTGCCCCCTACTTGCACCCTACTTGTGCCCTACTTGCGTCCTACTTGCGCCCTACTTGCACCCTAGTTCCGCCCTTCTTGCGCCCTAGTTGTACACTAGTTGGAGCTCAGTTGGGCACTAGCTACGCCCTAGTTGCACCCTACTTGCGCCCTACTTGCACCCTAGTTCCGCCCTTCTTGCGCCCTAGTTGTACACTAGTTGGAGCTCAGTTGGGCACTAGCTACGCCCTAGTTGCACCCTACTTGCGCCCTACTTGCACCCTAGTTCCGCCCTTCTTGCGCCCTAGTTGTACACTAGTTGGAGCTCAGTTGGGCACTAGCTACGCCCTAGTTGCACCCTACTTGCGCCCTACTTGCACCCTAGTTCCGCCCTTCTTGCGCCCTAGTTGTACACTAGTTGGAGCTCAGTTGGGCACTAGCTACGCCCTAGTTGCACCCTACTTGCGCCCTACTTGCACCCTAGTTCCGCCCTTCTTGCGCCCTAGTTGTACACTAGTTGGAGCTCAGTTGGGCACTAGCTACGCCCTAGTTGCACCCTACTTGCGCCCTACTTGCACCCTAGTTCCGCCCTTCTTGCGCCCTAGTTGTACACTAGTTGGAGCTCAGTTGGGCACTAGCTACGCCCTAGTTGCACCCTAGTTTCGTCCTATTTGCGCCCTAATTGCGCCCTAGTTGCACCTCAGTTGGGCACTAGCTACGCCGTACTTGTGCCCTAGTTACGCCCTAGTTTCGCCTAGTTACACCCTACTTGCGCCCGACTTGCGTCCTGGTTGTACCCTAATCGCTCGACACTTGGGCACTAGCTACGCCCTAGTTGCGCCCTAGTTGTGCCGTAGTTGCACCCTAAGTACTCCCTACTTGCGCCCTAGTTACATCCTAGTTTCAAACTAGTTGCACCCTACTTGCGCCCTAGTTGCACCTTAGTTGCGCCCTAGTTGCACCCTTGTTGCGCCCTTTGTGCACCTCAGTTGGGCACAAGGTACGTCGTGGTTACGCCATTCTTGTATCCTAGTTGCGTCCTAGTCGCGTCCTAGTTGCGTCCTTCTTGCGTCCTAGTTGCACCCTAGTTGCTACCTAGTTGCGCCCTAGGTGCATCCTACTTGCGCCCTACTTGCGTCCTACTTGCACCCTAGTGGCTTCGTAGCTGCACCCTATTTGCACCCTACTTACACCCTACTTGCATCCTAGTCGCGCCCTTGTTGCACCCTAGTTGTGCCCTAGTTGCACCCTAGTTGGGCCCTACTTGCACCCTACTTGCGCCCTACTGACACCTTAGGTGCACCCTAGTTCCACCCTACTTCTGCTCTAGTTACGCCCTAGTTGCACCCTAGTCGAGTCCAAGTTGCGTCTGAGTTGAGCACTAGCTACACCCTAGTTGCGTCCTAGTTGCATCCTAGTTGCTTCCTAGTTGTGCCCAACTTGCACCCTACTTTCCCCTTACTTGCGCCCTACTTGCACCCTAGTTCCATCCTATTTGTGCCCAAGATGTGCCCTAGTTGTGCCTCAGTTGGGCACTAGCTACGCCCTAGTTGCACCCTAGTTGCACCCTGCCATCATCCTACTTGTGCCCCAGTTTCGCCCTAGTTGCGCCCTAGTTGTAACCTACTTGCGCTCTACTTGCACCCCAGTTGAACACTAGTTGTTTCCTAGTTGCGTCCTACTTGTGGCCTATTTGCGCCCGAGTTGCATCCTACTTGCACCCTACTTGCTCCCTAGTCGTGCCCTGGTTGCGCCCTAGTTGCGCCCTAGTTGCGACCTGGTTGTGCCTCAGTTGGACACTAGTTGTACCCTAGTTGCGCCCTAGTTGTGCCTTGATTGCGCTGTGCTTGCATCCTACTTGCGCCCTAGTTGCGCACTAGTTTCCCCCTAGTTGTGCCCTAGTTGCGCCTCATTTGGGAACTAGCTACACCCTAGTTGTGCCCTAATTATGCCCTAGTTGCGCCCTACTTGCGCCCTACTTGCGCCCAAGTTGTGCCCTAGTTGCCCCGCAGTGGGGCACTAGCTATGCCCTATTTTCATCGTAGTTGTACCCTAGTTGCGCCCTAGTTACGCCCTACTTGTGCTCTACTTGCCGCCTTGTTACGCCCTAGTTGCCCAATAGTTGTGCCCTACTTGCACCCTAGTTGCGCCCTAGTTGCGCCCTAGTTACGCCCTAGTTGCGCCCTAGTTACGCCCTAGTTGCGCCCTAGTTACGCCCTAGTTGCGCCCTAGTTACGCCCTAGTTGCGCCCTAGTTACGCCCTAGTTGCGCCCTAGTTACGCCCTAGTTGCGCCCTAGTTACGCCCTAGTTGCGCCCTAGTTACGCCCTAGTTGCGCCCTAGTTACGCCCTAGTTGCGCCCTAGTTACGCCCTAGTTGCGCCCTAGTTACGCCCTAGTTGCGCCCTAGTTACGCCCTAGTTGCGCCCTAGTTACGCCCTAGTTGCGCCCTAGTTACGCCCTAGTTGCGCCCTAGTTACGCCCTAGTTGCGCCCTAGTTACGCCCTAGTTGCGCCCTAGTTACGCCCTAGTTGCGCCCTAGTTACGCCCTAGTTGCGCCCTAGTTACGCCCTAGTTGCGCCCTAGTTACGCCCTAGTTGCGCCCTAGTTACGCCCTAGTTGCGCCCTAGTTACGCCCTAGTTGCGCCCTAGTTACGCCCTAGTTGCGCCCTAGTTACGCCCTAGTTGCGCCCTAGTTACGCCCTAGTTGCGCCCTAGTTACGCCCTAGTTGCGCCCTAGTTACGCCCTAGTTGCGCCCTAGTTACGCCCTAGTTGCGCCCTAGTTACGCCCTAGTTGCGCCCTAGTTACGCCCTAGTTGCGCCCTAGTTACGCCCTAGTTGCGCCCTAGTTACGCCCTAGTTGCGCCCTAGTTACGCCCTAGTTGCGCCCTAGTTACGCCCTAGTTGCGCCCTAGTTACGCCCTAGTTGCGCCCTAGTTACGCCCTAGTTGCGCCCTAGTTACGCCCTAGTTGCGCCCTAGTTACGCCCTAGTTGCGCCCTAGTTACGCCCTAGTTGCGCCCTAGTTACGCCCTAGTTGCGCCCTAGTTACGCCCTAGTTGCGCCCTAGTTACGCCCTAGTTGCGCCCTAGTTACGCCCTAGTTGCGCCCTAGTTACGCCCTAGTTGCGCCCTAGTTACGCCCTAGTTGCGCCCTAGTTACGCCCTAGTTGCGCCCTAGTTACGCCCTAGTTGCGCCCTAGTTACGCCCTAGTTGCGCCCTAGTTACGCCCTAGTTGCGCCCTAGTTACGCCCTAGTTGCGCCCTAGTTACGCCCTAGTTGCGCCCTAGTTACGCCCTAGTTGCGCCCTAGTTACGCCCTAGTTGCGCCCTAGTTACGCCCTAGTTGCGCCCTAGTTACGCCCTAGTTGCGCCCTAGTTACGCCCTAGTTGCGCCCTAGTTACGCCCTAGTTGCGCCCTAGTTACGCCCTAGTTGCGCCCTAGTTACGCCCTAGTTGCGCCCTAGTTACGCCCTAGTTGCGCCCTAGTTACGCCCTAGTTGCGCCCTAGTTACGCCCTAGTTGCGCCCTAGTTACGCCCTAGTTGCGCCCTAGTTACGCCCTAGTTGCGCCCTAGTTACGCCCTAGTTGCGCCCTAGTTACGCCCTAGTTGCGCCCTAGTTACGCCCTAGTTGCGCCCTAGTTACGCCCTAGTTGCGCCCTAGTTACGCCCTAGTTGCGCCCTAGTTACGCCCTAGTTGCGCCCTAGTTACGCCCTAGTTGCGCCCTAGTTACGCCCTAGTTGCGCCCTAGTTACGCCCTAGTTGCGCCCTAGTTACGCCCTAGTTGCGCCCTAGTTACGCCCTAGTTGCGCCCTAGTTACGCCCTAGTTGCGCCCTAGTTACGCCCTAGTTGCGCCCTAGTTACGCCCTAGTTGCGCCCTAGTTACGCCCTAGTTGCGCCCTAGTTACGCCCTAGTTGCGCCCTAGTTACGCCCTAGTTGCGCCCTAGTTACGCCCTAGTTGCGCCCTAGTTACGCCCTAGTTGCGCCCTAGTTACGCCCTAGTTGCGCCCTAGTTACGCCCTAGTTGCGCCCTAGTTACGCCCTAGTTGCGCCCTAGTTACGCCCTAGTTGCGCCCTAGTTACGCCCTAGTTGCGCCCTAGTTACGCCCTAGTTGCGCCCTAGTTACGCCCTAGTTGCGCCCTAGTTACGCCCTAGTTGCGCCCTAGTTACGCCCTAGTTGCGCCCTAGTTACGCCCTAGTTGCGCCCTAGTTACGCCCTAGTTGCGCCCTAGTTACGCCCTAGTTGCGCCCTAGTTACGCCCTAGTTGCGCCCTAGTTACGCCCTAGTTGCGCCCTAGTTACGCCCTAGTTGCGCCCTAGTTACGCCCTAGTTGCGCCCTAGTTACGCCCTAGTTGCGCCCTAGTTACGCCCTAGTTGCGCCCTAGTTACGCCCTAGTTGCGCCCTAGTTACGCCCTAGTTGCGCCCTAGTTACGCCCTAGTTGCGCCCTAGTTACGCCCTAGTTGCGCCCTAGTTACGCCCTAGTTGCGCCCTAGTTACGCCCTAGTTGCGCCCTAGTTACGCCCTAGTTGCGCCCTAGTTACGCCCTAGTTGCGCCCTAGTTACGCCCTAGTTGCGCCCTAGTTACGCCCTAGTTGCGCCCTAGTTACGCCCTAGTTGCGCCCTAGTTACGCCCTAGTTGCGCCCTAGTTACGCCCTAGTTGCGCCCTAGTTACGCCCTAGTTGCGCCCTAGTTACGCCCTAGTTGCGCCCTAGTTACGCCCTAGTTGCGCCCTAGTTACGCCCTAGTTGCGCCCTAGTTACGCCCTAGTTGCGCCCTAGTTACGCCCTAGTTGCGCCCTAGTTACGCCCTAGTTGCGCCCTAGTTACGCCCTAGTTGCGCCCTAGTTACGCCCTAGTTGCGCCCTAGTTACGCCCTAGTTGCGCCCTAGTTACGCCCTAGTTGCGCCCTAGTTACGCCCTAGTTGCGCCCTAGTTACGCCCTAGTTGCGCCCTAGTTACGCCCTAGTTGCGCCCTAGTTACGCCCTAGTTGCGCCCTAGTTACGCCCTAGTTGCGCCCTAGTTACGCCCTAGTTGCGCCCTAGTTACGCCCTAGTTGCGCCCTAGTTACGCCCTAGTTGCGCCCTAGTTACGCCCTAGTTGCGCCCTAGTTACGCCCTAGTTGCGCCCTAGTTACGCCCTAGTTGCGCCCTAGTTACGCCCTAGTTGCGCCCTAGTTACGCCCTAGTTGCGCCCTAGTTACGCCCTAGTTGCGCCCTAGTTACGCCCTAGTTGCGCCCTAGTTACGCCCTAGTTGCGCCCTAGTTACGCCCTAGTTGCGCCCTAGTTACGCCCTAGTTGCGCCCTAGTTACGCCCTAGTTGCGCCCTAGTTACGCCCTAGTTGCGCCCTAGTTACGCCCTAGTTGCGCCCTAGTTACGCCCTAGTTGCGCCCTAGTTACGCCCTAGTTGCGCCCTAGTTACGCCCTAGTTGCGCCCTAGTTACGCCCTAGTTGCGCCCTAGTTACGCCCTAGTTGCGCCCTAGTTACGCCCTAGTTGCGCCCTAGTTACGCCCTAGTTGCGCCCTAGTTACGCCCTAGTTGCGCCCTAGTTACGCCCTAGTTGCGCCCTAGTTACGCCCTAGTTGCGCCCTAGTTACGCCCTAGTTGCGCCCTAGTTACGCCCTAGTTGCGCCCTAGTTACGCCCTAGTTGCGCCCTAGTTACGCCCTAGTTGCGCCCTAGTTACGCCCTAGTTGCGCCCTAGTTACGCCCTAGTTGCGCCCTAGTTACGCCCTAGTTGCGCCCTAGTTACGCCCTAGTTGCGCCCTAGTTACGCCCTAGTTGCGCCCTAGTTACGCCCTAGTTGCGCCCTAGTTACGCCCTAGTTGCGCCCTAGTTACGCCCTAGTTGCGCCCTAGTTACGCCCTAGTTGCGCCCTAGTTACGCCCTAGTTGCGCCCTAGTTACGCCCTAGTTGCGCCCTAGTTACGCCCTAGTTGCGCCCTAGTTACGCCCTAGTTGCGCCCTAGTTACGCCCTAGTTGCGCCCTAGTTACGCCCTAGTTGCGCCCTAGTTACGCCCTAGTTGCGCCCTAGTTACGCCCTAGTTGCGCCCTAGTTACGCCCTAGTTGCGCCCTAGTTACGCCCTAGTTGCGCCCTAGTTACGCCCTAGTTGCGCCCTAGTTACGCCCTAGTTGCGCCCTATTTGCGCCCTTCTTGTGCCCTAGTTGTGCCCTAGTAGCGCCCTAGTTGCATCCAAGTTGAACCTCACTTGGGAAGTAGCTACAACCTACTTGTGCCCTAGTTATACCCTAGATGCGCCCTAGTCGCGTCCTATGTGTACCCTACTTGTGTCCTACTTGCGCCCTAGTTGCAACCTCATTGTGCCCTAGTTGCACCCTACTTGTGCACTACTCATGCCCCACTTGCACCCTGATTGCATTCTAGTTGCACCCTAGGTTCGCCGTACTGACACCCTATTTGCACCCTAGTTACACCCTAGTTGCACCCATAGTTGCGCCCTAATTGCGCGCTTGTTGCACCCTACTTGCACCCTATTTGCGCCCTTGTTGCACCCTAATTGTGCCCTACGTGCATCCTAGTTGCGCCCTACTTGCACCCTAATTGCGCCATTGTTGTGTGAACCGGGCTCGGTGTGCTAGCCTCAACCGGATGGTGTAGGCACCAACCGGCGGCAACGGCGACCAAGGGGAGGCCGATGCACACCAACCCGGCGTTGCGGAAGCGTAGGATCGTCTTGGGGGAGCACGGGAACACGTGTGGCACAGTGGGAGTAGACTGTACTTGTTATCCAAGTGTCAACATACAAGACTATATGTACATGATGACACATCCTAGGCGACCTGAGGTCGCCGAGCCGTGTGCGGCCCCATGCAGGCCTGGGATGAGCGTTATTGCCTTAGCATCACGTAGCTCATCTTCCCAGCTTTCCAACGCACCAAGAATCGCATCGTTCCGTGGAGGAACGGCCGAGATATGGTCGTTTCCGTGAACCACGGTAATCTGCCGCTGGCAGCACCACTAGCGGCGGTGACGGCCGCCCGAAGCGCCCTTGCTGGTAATAACACGTCGGGGCGCCATTCCGAAGCGCCCTTGGCCCTCAATGATCCTTGACTCATTGGCTATCCGGGCCCCAAGGTGCGCTTCGGCTTTGTTGGGTCTTCCGAGGGTCGAGTCTTGTCTTTGGGGATGATTTCCCGTCACCTTTTTCCCCTCGGCCGGTCCAACCTTTGGCCGGGCGTATCTTCCTGAATTCTTGATGGATCGACCCCGTTCTTGGGTTGATCTTGCACGGTTTTTCCTGTAGATTCAAAATACACAGTCATCTTGGACATTCAAGGAAGCCACAAGCCGTGATCAGTGCCGTTGGCACTGTCCGGCTTACACTACCCCCCCCTTTAGGAGCGAGCCGTCCCGGTTCGCTCTTGATACTCCCGGAGGACAGCATTGATCCCGCCAACGTTGAAGTTGCGGGCAGGCTCCCATGAGTTGTGGGCCGCATCATAGCCCTTCCATTTGACCAGGTACTCCCATCCACGACCACGACGATGGTGGTCAAGGATGGCTTCCACCTCAAACTCTTGCTCGCCCTCGATCACCACCGGAGGGGGAGGTTCAGAACTGCGGCCAGGGAAATGCTCGGCCGGATCATGGTAGAGCTTGAGCTTGGAGATGTGGAACACATCGTGGACAGGCATGGAAGGCGGAAGAGCCAACCGTACCACCACGGGTGTCCTCATTTCGAGCACCTCGAACGGACCAAGCCACCGGGGTTT
>SZWC01002333.1:139391-157712 GCA_023375785.1 Penium margaritaceum | reverse complement strand
GTCCCATGCCTTGACCTCGGAAACCCCCTTAATTGCCGCAAGGCGTTCGGGTGGGCGGTCAACTGGCGGTTTGGGCTGAGAGGAGCCAGGAGTAACGCCATCTACTCCCGGCTCTCCTCGTTTCCCGACTCCTTTGCTGTCTTATCTGCTTCCTTCGTGGCTTGCTTCCCCTTCCCTTGCCGCTTACCCTTGCCGTCGCCCTTCCTTGGACTACGACAGTCACGCGCAATGTGGCCAGGCTTGCCACAGTTGTAGCACTTGCGCTGTTGTAACGCTCCGATCTCCATGGGCGTGACGTCACTCTCGGCCCGCTTGCCATAACCACCACCAAAAGAGTTGTGGCTGTTGGCATGAGCCTGTTGCACGCGCGAATCGTACCGTTCGGCTGCTGCGATCATTGCCGACAGGTCGTCGTTGAGGTCGTGCATCACCGTCACAGCGCGGGCGTCGTTCTTGAGGCCGTTGCTGTAGTGGAAGCACAATTCGTGGGAGTCGAAACCACAGTTGGCGACGATCTCACGAAACCTGCGGGTATATTCGGCGACGCCGCCAGTTTGGCGAAGCCGACGCAGCTTGGCACGTGCGTTGTTCCTCACGTCACCCACGGTGAAGCGCTTGATGAATGACTCCGTGAACTCCTTCCACGAGGTCGGCCATTTCAGGGTAGGGTCGCCACTGCTGCATGTTGGAGCCGATGGGGTTGAGATTCCAGTCGCGGCCGCAATGCCGGCGACCATTGCTGCTCCACTGCCGTGTGGATTGGACCGCATCACATCGGCCCACCAATCAAACGATGCCCCTCTCAACAGGATCACGGCATAGTCGCGGCGCGTCTCGTACCTTGAGGCATCTACGCTGATGGCGGTGAAGTACAATTCCAGTCCGAGTATCCAAGCGTGTGGAGCTGGCCCATCCTTCTTCGATGGGTCAAATGGCTCCGGCTTGGGCGGGCTCGGGACGCCCACCGCAGGTACGTTTGCGGTGGCAACTGCCACTGGTGTTGGCACTGGACGCTTCGCGAGCTCTTCATTGAGGTACGCATTTTGCTTCTCCAACAAGTCCATCTTGGCCTGCATATCGGCGAGCAACTTCTGCAGCGCTGCGGCTGCTGTCACTTTGCCTTGCGCATCAAACGCCGCAGCCAATGAGGACGAGCCGGATGAAGTCATCTTTGCGTCCGGTGCAACTTCTTCCTCAAGGGGTCCTCCGGTTACCGCCTTGTCACCGGAGTGCGTGGTTGGCCTTGGGCACGGATCCGCCAAGGAGGCAAGATGCGTGCTAGTCTACGCTGACCAAGAGAGGTTGCCACGTAGATGATTGTGCCCCTGAGCCAAGGGTGGCTCTGATACCAAGTGTGAACCGGGCTCGGTGTGCTAGCCTCAACCGGATGGTGTAGGCACCAACCGGCGGCAACGGCGACCAAGGAGAGGCCGATGCACACCAACCCGGTGTTGCGGAAGCGTAGGATTGTCTTGGGGGAGCACGGGAACACGTGTGGCACAGTGGGAGTAAACTGTACTTGTTATCCAAGTGTCAACATACAAGACTATATGTACATGATGACACATCCTAGGCGACCTGAGGTCGCCGAGCCGTGTGCGGCCCCGTGCAGGCCTGGGATGAGCGTTATTGCCTTAGCATCACGTAGCTCATCTTCCCAGCTTTCCAACGCACCAAGAATCGCATCGTTCCGTGGAGGAACGGCCAAGATATGGTCGTTTCCGTGAACCACGGTAATCTGCCGCTGGCAGCACCACTAGCGGCGGTGACGGCCGCCCGAAGCGCCCTTGCTGGTAATAACACGTCGGGGCGCCATTCCGAAGCGCCCNCTTGGCCCTCAATGATCCTTGACTCATTGACTATCCGGGCCCCAAGGTGCGCTTCGGCTTTGTTGGGTCTTCCGAGGGTCGAGCCTTGTCTTTGGGGATGATTTCCCGTCACCTTTTTCCCCTCGGCCGGTCCAACCTTTGGCCGGGCGTATCTTCCTGAATTCTTGATGGATCGACCCCGTTCTTGGGTCGATCTTGCACGGTTTTTCCTGTAGATTCCAAATCCACAGTCATCTTGGACATTCAAGGAAGCCACAAGCCGTGATCAGTGCCGTTGGCACTGTTCGGCTTACATGTTGTGCCCTACTTGCGCCCTACATTCGCAATACTTGCGTCCTACTTGCAACCTCGTTCCGTCCTACTTGCGCCCTACTTGTGCCCTAGTTGTGCCTCAGTTGAGCACTAGTTACGCCCTAGTTGTGCCCTAGTTGCGCCCTAGATGCGTCCTAGTTGCACCCTATTTGCACCCTACTTGTGCCCTAGTTGCGCCCTAGTTGCACCCTGGTTGTACCCTTCTTGCGCCCTACTTGCACCCTACTTGTGCACTAGTTGCACCCTAGTTGTGCCCTACTTGCGTCCTACTTGTGCCCTAGTTGCGCCCAAGTGATGCCATAGTTATGCCCTACTTACACTGTACATGTGCTCTACTTTTGCCCTACTTGCGTTCTAGTTGTGCCCTACTTACGCCCTAATTGTGCCCTAGCTGCGCCCTAGTTGTGTCCTAGTTGCGCCACCGTTGGACCCTAGCTATGCCCTAGTTGCGCCCTAGTTGCACCCTAGTTGCACCCTAGTTGCACCCTACTTGTGCCCTACTTGCGCCCTACCTGCACACTACTTCCGCCCTATTTGTGCCTTTGTTGTGCCCTACTTGTGCCCTAGTTGTGCCCTAGTTATGCCCGAATTGCACCCTAGTTGCGCATAAACTGGAGACTAGCTACGCCCTAGATGCGCCCTAAGTGGATTCTAGTTGCACCCTTGTTGCGCCCTAGTTGCACCCTACTTGCGTCCTACTTGCGCCCTCATAACGCCCTAGTTTTTCCCTAGTTGCGACCTAGTTGTGCCCTAATAGTGCCCTACTTGTGCATTGGTTGTGCCTCAGTTCGGCACTAGCTACGCCCTAGTTATACCCTAGTTGTGCCCTAGTTGCGCCCTACTTGCGACCAAGTTACGACCACGTTACGACCTAGTCGTGTCCTACTTGTGCCCTACTTCCGCCCTACTTCCAACCTACTTGCACCCTAGTTGTACCCTAGCTGTACCCTCATTACGCCCTGCTCATGCCCTTCTTATACCCTAGTTGTGCCATGATTACACCCTAGTTGCGCCCTACTTGCGACCAAGTTACGACCACGTTACGACCTAGTCGTGTCCTACTTGTGCCCTACTTCCGCCCTACTTCCAACCTACTTGCACCCTAGTTGTACCCTAGCTGTACCCTCATTACGCCCTGCTCATGCCCTTCTTATACCCTAGTTGTGCCATGATTACACCCTAGTTGCGCCCTACTTGAGCCCTACTTGCGCCCTGCTTGCACCCTTGTTGCGCCCTAGTTGCACCCTCGGTTCGCCCTTCTTTTGCCCTACTTGCGCCCTACTCACGCCCTAGTTGCGCCCTAGTTGCGTCATAGATGCACCCTACTTGTGCCTTACCTGTACTCTAGTTGCGCCCTAGTTACGTCCAAGTTGAGCCCTACTTGCGCCCTACTTGCACCCTTCTTACACCCTAGTTACGCCCTCCTTGCATCCTACTTGTGCCCTAGTTTCACCATAGTTGTGCCCTTGTTGCGGCCTACCTTCGCCCTTCTTGCGCCCTACTTGCGCCCTAGTTATGCCTTAGTTGCACTTTCGATGGACTTCCCCTACTAGCCCCCTAGTTGCACCCTTGTTGTGGCCTACTTGCACCCTACTTGATCCCTACATGCGTCCTACTTGCGCCATAGTTGCGCCCTAGTTGCGCCCTATGTGCGCCCTAGTTGCGCCTCAGTTGCGCACTAGCTACGCCCTAGTTGCGCCCTAGTTGCACCCTAGTCGTGCCCTAGTCACGCCCTAGTTGCGCCCTACTTGCACCCTAGTTGGGCCCTACTTGTGCCTCAGTTGGGTACTAGCTACACCCTAGTTGCGCCCTTGTTGCGCCCTAGTTGCACCCTAGTTGCACCCAACTTGCGCCCTACTTGTTCCTTACTTGCACCTGAGTTGCGCCCTACTTGCACCCTAGTTGCGTCCTACTCGCGTCCTACTTGCGCCCTACTTCCGCCCTAGGTACGCCCTAGTTGCACCCTACTTGTACCCTGCTTGTGCCCTAATTGCGCTGTAGTTGCACCCTAGTTGCACCCTACTTGCGTCTTACTTGGGCCCTACTTGTGCCCTAGTTATGCCATAGTTGTGCCCTAATTGCACCCTACTTGTTCCCTCCTTACACCCTACTTGCACCCTAGTTACGCCCTAGTTACGTCCTAATTACATCCTACATGCGCCCTATTTGTGCCCTACGTGTGCCCTACTTGCACCCTAGTTGCGCCCGATTTACACCCTAGTTGTGCCCTAGTTGCCGCTCAATTGGACACTAGCTACGTCCTAGATGCGCCCCAGTTGCACCCTACTTGCGTCCTACTTGCATTGTGCTTGCGCCCTAGTTGCGCCCTAGTTGCACCCTAGTTACACCCTAGTTGCGCCTCAATTAGGCACTAGCTACTCCCTAGTTGCGCCCTTGTTGCGCCCTACTTTTGCCCTACTTGTGCCCTTCTTCCGCCCTAGTAAAGCCTTTGTTGCACCCTAGTTGCGCCTCAATTGGACACTATCTGCGCCCTAGTTATGCCCTTGTTGCACCCTAGTCGCGCCCAAGTTGCGCCTTACTTGCATCCTACTTCTGCCCTAGTTACACCCTAGTTTCGCCCTAGTTGTGCCCTACTTGTACCCTACTTGCGATATACTTGGACCCTAGTTTCATCCTTGTTATGCCATTGATGCACCCTAATTGCACCCTACTTAAACCCTCGTTGCACCCTAGTTACGCCCTAGTTGCACCCTAGTTAGACCCTAGTTGTGCCCTACTTGTGTCTTAGTGGCACCCGAGTTTCGCCCTACTTGTGCCCTAGCTGCGCCCTACTTGAGTCCTAGTTGCGTCCTAGTTGCGCCTCAGTTGGGCACTAGCTTCGTCCAAGCTGCACCCTAGCTGCATCCTAGGTGCGCTCTAGTTGCACCTACTTGAGCCCTACGTGCACCCTACGTGCACCCTGGTTGCGTCCTACTTGTGCCCCACTTGCGTCCTAGTTGCGCCCTAGTTGCACCCTAGTTGCGCCCTATTGGCCCCCTCCTAATGCCCTATTTACGCCCTTCTTGCACCCTACTTACCCCCTAGTTGTGCCCTAGTTGCAACCTAGTTGCGCCTCAGTTTGACAGTAGCTACAACTTAGTTGCGCCCTATTTCCGCCCTAGTTGTGATGTATTTGCACCCTTCTTGCACTTTACTTGTGCCCTAGTTGCACCCTAGTTAAGCCCTAGTTGCACCCTAGTTGCGCCCTAGTTGCACCTCAATTGGGCACTAGCTACATTCTAGTTGCGCCCTAATTATGCCCTAGTTGCGCCCTAGTTGTGCTGGACATACACCCTAGTTGCGCCCTAGTTTTGCCCTAGCTGCGTCACAGTTAGGCACTAGCTACGCCATAGTTGCACCCTAGGTGCGCCCTAGTTGCGCCCAACTTGCGCCCTACTTGCGCTTCACTTGCACCCTAGTTGCGTCCTACTTGCGTCCTAGTTGTGACCTAGTTGCACCCTAATTGTACCCTTGTTGCACCCTAGTTGCCCCTACTTGCCCCCTAGTTGTACCCTAGTTGCATCCTAGTTGTACCCTAACTGTGCCTTACTTGTGCCCTACTTGCGCCCACGTTGCGCCGTAGTTATACCCTAGTTTCACCCTACTCGCGTTCTTCTTGCTTCCTACTCATGCCCTCGTTGTGCCCTAGTTGCGCCCTAGTTACACCCTACTTCTGTCCTACTTGTGCCCTACTTACACCCTTTTTGTCCCCTAGTTGCGCACTAGTTGCGCCCTATTTGCACCCTACTTGCACCCTACTTGCGCCCTAGTTACATCCTAGTTGCCTCCTAGTTGCATCCTACTCTCGCCCTTCTTGTGCCATACTTGTGCCCTATATGCGCCCTAGTTGTGCCTTATGTGCGCCCTAATTGCGCCCTAGTTGCGCCTCTATTCGACACTAGCTACGCCCTAGTTGCACCCTAGTTGTTCCCTAGTACACCCTACTTGTGCCCTACTTGGGTCCCACTTACACCCTAGTTACACCCTAGTTGCACCCTAGTTGCGCCCTACTTATGTTCTACTTACGCCCTAGTTGCACCCTAGTTGTGCCCTAGTTGCGTCCTACTTGCGTCCTACTAGTGCCCTACTTGTGCCCTAGTTGCGCTCTAGTTGCACCTTAGTTGTGCCCTTCTTGCACCCTACTTGCATCCTAGTTGTGCACTAGTCCGGTCCAAATTGCGCCCTAGTTGCGCCCTAGTTGCGCCCTGCTTGCGCCTTACTTGCACCTTACTTGCGCCCTAGTTGTGCCCTACTTGTGCACTAGTTGCATCCTACTTGCGCCCTAGTTGCGCCTCAGTTGGACACTAGATAGGCCCTAGTTGCGCCCTAGTTGCATCCTATTTGCGTCCGAGTTGTGCCCTACTTGCGTCCTACTCGCGTCCTACTTGTGCCCGATTTGCACCCTAGTTGTGCCCTACTTGTGCCTCAGTTGGACACCAACTACGTCCTCATTACGCCCTTGTTGTGCCCTAGTTGTGCCATAATTGTATCCCACTTGCAGCCTACTTGCGCCCTAGTTGTGCCCTAGTTGTTCTCTAGTTGCACCCTAGTTGCACCCTACTTGTACCATTGTTGCACCCTTGGTGCACCCTAGTTACACCCTACTTGCGTCCTACTAGCGCCCTACTTGTGCCCTAGTTGCTCCATAGCTGCACCCTGCTTATGCCCTGCTTGCTTCTTAGTTGTGCCCTACTTGCGTACTAGTTGTACACTAGTTGCACCCTAGTTGTGCCCTAGCTCTGCCTCACGTGGACACTTGCTACGCCCTAGTTGCGCCCTAGTTTTGCCCTAGTTGTGCCCTAGTTACGCACTACTTGCGCCCATCTTGCACCCTTGTTCCAACCTACTTGCACCTTAGTTGTGCCCTACTTGCACCCTACTTGTATCCTAGCTGCACCCTAGTTGCGCCCTAGTTCTGCCTCAGTTGGACACAAGCTACGCCCAAGATGCGCTTTAGTTGCGTCCTAGTTGCACCCGAATTGAGCCCTAGTTGCGCCCAACTTGCATCCTACTTTCACCCCAGTTGCGCCCTAGTTGCGCTTTCGTTCCGCCTCAATTGGGCACTAGCTACATCCTAGTTGCACCCTAGTTGTGCCCTAGTTACGCCCTCCTTGTGCCACCTTTGCACCCTACTTGTGTCCTAGTTGCGCCCTCGTTGCGCCAAAGATGCACCTCACTTACATCATAGTTGTGCCCTAATTATGCCATAGTTATGCCCTACTTGCACCCTACTTGCATCCTCGTTGCGCCCTAGTTACGTCCTACTTTTCCCCTTTTTGCCCCCTACTTACGTTCAAGTTACGCCCTACTTACGTCCTACTTGCGCCCTCGTTATGCCCTAGTTGCAACCTACTTCCGCCCTACTTGTGTCCTACTTGCGTCCTAGTTACGTCGTAGTTGCACCCTACTTGGGCCCTACGTGCGCCCTACTTGTGCCCTACTTGCACCCTAGCTGGTTCCTCGTTGCGCCCTAGTTGCACCCTATTTGCGCCCTACTTGCGTCCTAGTTACGTCGTAGTTGCACCCTACTTGGGCCCTACGTGCGCCCTACTTGTGCCCTACTTGCACCCTAGCTGGTTCCTCGTTGCGCCCTAGTTGCACCCTATTTGCGCCCTACTTGCGTCCTACTTGTACCCTGATTGCACCCTAGTTGCGCCCTAGTTGTGTCCTACTTGAACCGTACTTGCACCCTAGTTGCGCCCTAGTTGGGTCCTAGTTGCGCCCTAGTTGTGCCCTAGTTGCACCCTAGTTGTGCCTTACTTGTCCCCTACTTGCGCCCTAATTGTACCCTACTTGTGCCTTAGTTGCACCCTACTTGTGCCCCAGTTGGATACTAGCTATGCCCTAGTTGCGTCCTAGTTACATCCTAGTTGCGTCCTTCTTGCGCCCTACTTGCGTCCTACTTACGTCCTAGTTACGCCCTAGTTGCGCCCTAGTTGCGCCCTAGCTATGGCCGAGTCGCATCCTAGTTGCGCCTCAAATGGGAACTAAATACGCCCTAGTTGCACCCTAGTTGCGCCCTAGTTGCGCCCTAGCTATGGCCGAGTCGCATCCTAGTTGCGCCTCAAATGGGAACTAAATACGCCCTAGTTGCACCCTAGTTTCTCCCTAGTTGCGTCCAAGTTCTGCCCTTGTTTTCTCAGTTGGGCACAAGCTATGCCCTACTTGTGCCCTACTTGCGCCCTAGTTGCACCCTGGTTGCACCCTACTTGCACCCTACTTGCGCCCTGCTTGTATCCTAGTTGCACCCTAGTTTCGCCCTACTTGCGCCCTAGTTGTGCCCTACCTGAACCCTAGTTATGTCCTAGTTGCACCTCAGTTTGGCACAAGGTTCGCCCTAGTTGCATCCAAGTTGCGTCCTAGTTGCACCATACTTGCGCCCTACTTGCGTCCTACTTGTGCTCTAGTTGCGTCCCACTTGGGCACTAGCCACGCCCTTGTTGCGCCCTAGTTGCGCCCTAGTTGCACCCTAGTTGTGCACTACTTGAGTCCTACTTGTGCCCTAGTTTCACCCTAGTTGCACCCTACAAGCGCCCTACTTACATCCTAGTTACCCCTACTTGCACCCTACTTGTACCCTATTTGCGCCCTACTTGCAACCTACTTGCAACCTACTTGCACCCTAACTACGCCTTACTTGCGTCCTATTTGCGCCCTACTTGCCCCCTACTTGCAACCTACTTGCGCCCTAGTTCCGCCCTACTTGCGCCCTAGTTTTGCCCTACTTGCACCCTAGTTGTGCCCTACTTACACCTCAGTCAGACACTAGCTACGCCCTATTTATGCCCTAGTTGTGCCCTAGTTGGGCCCTAGTTATACCCTACTTGCACCCTACTTACGGCCTACTTGCACCCTAGTTGCACCCTAGTTGTGCCCTACTTGCGCCCTACTCGCACCCTAGTTGCACCGTAGTTGTGCCCTAGTTGCACCCTACTTCCACCCTACTTGCACCCTACATGCACCCTAGTTTTTTCCTAGATGCACCCTAATTGCACCGTGCTTGTATCCTACTTCCACCCTACTTGCATCGTAGTTACCTGCTACTTGCGCCCTAGTTGTGCCCTACGTGCGTCCTAGTGTCGCCCTACTAGCGCCGCAGCTGGACACTAGCTATGCCCTAGTTGTAACCTAGCTGTGCCCTACTTGGGTCCTACTTGTACCCTGCTTGAGCCCTGCTTGCACCCTACTTCCGTCCTACTTGTGCCCTACTTTTGCCTTAGTTGTGCCCTAGTTGCACCATAGTTGCACCCTAGTTACGCCTCAGTTGGACACTAGCTACACCCTAGGTGCGCCATAGTTGCGACCTAGTTGTGTCCTAGTTGCACCCTACTTACGCCCCACTTATATCCTGTTTGCGCCCTAGTTGTGCCCTAGTTGCCTCCTAGTTTCACCCTTCTTGCGCCCTACTTGCGCCCTACTTGCACCCTAGTTGCGCCCTAGTTGCCCACTAGTTGTGCCCTAGTTGTGCCCTAGGTGCACCCTAGTTATGCCCTATTTGTACCCCAGTTGCGTCCTACTTGTGCCCTACATGCGCCCTAGTTGCGCCCTAGTTGCGCCCTAGTTGAACCCTAATTACACCCTACTTGCGCCCTACTTGCGCCCTATTTGCACCCTAGTTGCGCCCAAGCTGCGTCCTACTTGTGCCCTACTTGCACCCAACTTGCGCTTGAGTTGTACCCTAGTTGCGCCCTAGCTGCTACGTTATTGTGCCCAACTTGCGCCCTAGTTGCGCCCAAGCTGCGTCCTACTTGTGCCCTACTTGCACCCAACTTGCGCTTGAGTTGTACCCTAGTTGCGCCCTAGCTGCTACGTTATTGTGCCCAACTTGCGCCCTAGCTATGCCCTAGTTACGCCCTAGTTGCACACTAGATACGCCCTATTTGGGCCATTGTTGCACCCTACTTGCACCGTGATTGCGCCCTACATGCACCCTTCTTGCGCCCTGGATGTGCCCTAGTTGGGCCCTACTTGCACCCTAGTTGTACCCTAGTCGCGCGCTGGATACGCCCTAGTTGCACCTCAGTTGGACACTAGCTACTTCCTACTTACGCCCTAGTTGTGCCATAGTTGCGTCCTACATACGCCCTACATACATCCTTTCTGAGCCCTAGTTGTGCCCTAGTTGCGCCCAAGTTGCGCCCTAGTTGCACCCTAGTTGTATTCTAGTTGCACCTCAGTTGGGCACTAGCTACGCCCTCGTTGCACCCTAGTTGTGCCCTAATTACGCCCTACATATGCCCTACTTGCGCCCTACTTGTGTCCTAGTTCTGCCCTACTTACACCCTAGTTGCACCCTAGTTGCCACCTAGTTGCGCCTCCGTTGGACACTAGCTACGCCCTAGTGGCGCCCTAGTTGTGCCCTAGTTGCACCCTAGTTGCCACCTAGTTGCACTGAACTTGTGCCCTAGTTGCACCCTAGTTGTGCCATACATGCGCCCTACTTGCGTCCTAGTTGCGCCTTAGTTGCACCCTAGTTGTGCCCTTCTTGTGCCCTACTTGCGCCCTAGTTGCGCCATAGTTGTGCCCTACTTGCGCCCTAGTTGCGCCCTACTTACGCCCTAGTTGCGCCCTACTTACGCCCTAGTTGCGCCCTACTTACGCCCTAGTTGCGCCCTACTTACGCCCTAGTTGCGCCCTACTTACGCCCTAGTTGCGCCCTACTTACGCCCTAGTTGCGCCCTACTTACGCCCTAGTTGCGCCCTACTTACGCCCTAGTTGCGCCCTACTTACGCCCTAGTTGCGCCCTACTTACGCCCTAGTTGCGCCCTACTTACGCCCTAGTTGCGCCCTACTTACGCCCTAGTTGCGCCCTACTTACGCCCTAGTTGCGCCCTACTTACGCCCTAGTTGCGCCCTACTTACGCCCTAGTTGCGCCCTACTTACGCCCTAGTTGCGCCCTACTTACGCCCTAGTTGCGCCCTACTTACGCCCTAGTTGCGCCCTACTTACGCCCTAGTTGCGCCCTACTTACGCCCTAGTTGCGCCCTACTTACGCCCTAGTTGCGCCCTACTTACGCCCTAGTTGCGCCCTACTTACGCCCTAGTTGCGCCCTACTTACGCCCTAGTTGCGCCCTACTTACGCCCTAGTTGCGCCCTACTTACGCCCTAGTTGCGCCCTACTTACGCCCTAGTTGCGCCCTACTTACGCCCTAGTTGCGCCCTACTTACGCCCTAGTTGCGCCCTACTTACGCCCTAGTTGCGCCCTACTTACGCCCTAGTTGCGCCCTACTTACGCCCTAGTTGCGCCCTACTTACGCCCTAGTTGCGCCCTACTTACGCCCTAGTTGCGCCCTACTTACGCCCTAGTTGCGCCCTACTTACGCCCTAGTTGCGCCCTACTTACGCCCTAGTTGCGCCCTACTTACGCCCTAGTTGCGCCCTACTTACGCCCTAGTTGCGCCCTACTTACGCCCTAGTTGCGCCCTACTTACGCCCTAGTTGCGCCCTACTTACGCCCTAGTTGCGCCCTACTTACGCCCTAGTTGCGCCCTACTTACGCCCTAGTTGCGCCCTACTTACGCCCTAGTTGCGCCCTACTTACGCCCTAGTTGCGCCCTACTTACGCCCTAGTTGCGCCCTACTTACGCCCTAGTTGCGCCCTACTTACGCCCTAGTTGCGCCCTACTTACGCCCTAGTTGCGCCCTAGTTGCGCCCAACTTACGCCCTACTTGCATCCTACTTACGCCCTAGTTGGGCCCTCGTTACGCCCTAGCTGCGCCCGAGTTGCGTCCTAGTTTCGCCTCACTTGGGCACTAGCTATGCCCATGATGTGCCCTAGTTGTGCCCTAGTTGTGCCCAAGTTGCACCCTACTTGCCCTCTTCTTGCGCCCTAGTTCCGTTCTAGTTGCGCCCTACCTGCGCCCTGGTTACACCTCACTTGGGCACTAGCTACGCCCTAGTTACACCCTAGTTGTGCCCTAGTTGTGTCCTACTTGAACCCGGCTTGCAGCCTAGTTATGCCCTAGTTACGGCCTGGTTGTGCCCTAGTTGCGCCCTTCTTGCGCCCTACTTGTACCGTATTTGCATCCTACTTGCACCCTAATTGCAGCCTAGTTGCACCCTAGTTGCACCCTAGTTGCGCCCTAGTTGCGCCCTACTTGCGCCCTAGTTGCACCCTACTTGCGCCCTACTTGCGCCCTAGTTGCGCCCTAGTTGTGTCCTTGTTGCGCCCTAGTTGCGCCCTAATTGCCCCCTACTTGCGCCCTACTTAAGCCCTGGTTGCACCCTACCTAAACCCTAGTTGTGCCCTAGTTGCACCCTAGTTGCACCATGGTTGCACCCTGATTTTGCCCTACTTCTGCCCTAGTTGCACCCTACTTGCGCCCTACTTGCGCCCTAGTTGCGCCCTAGTTGTGTCCTTGTTGCGCCCTAGTTGCGCCCTAATTGCCCCCTACTTGCGCCCTACTTAAGCCCTGGTTGCACCCTACCTAAACCCTAGTTGTGCCCTAGTTGCACCCTAGTTGCACCATGGTTGCACCCTGATTTTGCCCTACTTCTGCCCTAGTTGCACCCTACTTGCGCCCTAGTTGCACCCTACTTGCGCCCTAGTTGCGCCCTAGTTGCACCCTAGTTGTGCCCTAGTTGAGCCCTTGTTGTGCCTCAGTTGGGCACTAGCTAAGCCCTAGTTTCATCCCAGTTGCGCCCTTGTTGCGCCCTTGTTGCGCCCTAATTACACCCTACTTGCACCCTAGTTGCTCCCTAGTTGCGCCCTAGATGCGCCCTAGTTGCGCCCTAGTTGCGCCCTAGTCAGACCCTAGTTGCGACTCAGTTGGGCACTAGCTGCGCCCCAGTTGCGTCCTAGTGGATACTTAGTTTTGCCCTAGTTGTGCCCTACTTAAGCCCTACTTGCACCCTAGTTGCACCCAACTTGCGCCCTAGTTGCGTCCTAGTTGTGCCCTTGTTGCTCTCAGTTGGGTACTAGCTATGCCCTCGTTGCGCCCTAGTTGGGCCCTAGTTGCGCCCTAGTTGCGTCCTAGTTGCGCCCTAGTTGTGCCATACTTGTGCCCTACTTGCACCCTACTTACGCCCTAGTTGTGCCCTACTTGCGCCCTTTTTATGCCCTTGTTGCGCACTTTTTGTTCCGTAGTTGCGCCTCAATTGGATACTAGCTATGCCCTAGTTGCACCCTAGTTACGCCCTAGTTGCACCCTACTTGCATCCTACTCACATCCGACTAGCGCCCTAGTTACGCACGAGTTGCGCCCTAGTTGCGCCCTAGCTGCGCCCGAGTTGCGCCCTACTTTCGCCTCACTTGGGCACTAGCTACGTCCTAGTTACGCCCTAGTTGCGTCCTAGTTGAGCCCTACTTGCGCCCTACTTGTGCAGTACTTGCGTCCTATTTGTACCATAGTTCCACCATAGTTGCACCCTAGTTGTGCCGTAGTTGCGACCTACTTGAACCCTACTTGCAGCCTAGATGCATCCTAGTTACGACCTAGTTACGCCCTAATTCACCCTTCTTACACCCTACTTGCGCCCTAGTTGCACCCTAGTTGTGCCGTAGTTGCGACCTACTTGAACCCTACTTGCAGCCTAGATGCATCCTAGTTACGACCTAGTTACGCCCTAATTCACCCTTCTTACACCCTACTTGCGCCCTATTTGCGCCCTACTTGCATCCTACTTTCGCCGTAGTTAGGCCGTAGTTGCGCCTCAGTTGGGCACTAGCTACGCCCTTTTTGTGCCCTAGTTGTGTCCTACTAGCAGCCAAGGTACGCCCTCCTTGTGCCCTACTTCCGCCCTAGTTGCACCCTAATTGCGCCCTAGTTGCACCCTACTTGCGTCCTACTTGCACCGTAGTTGCACCTTTGTTGTGCCCTACTTGCGGCCTACTTCTGTCCTACTTGCGCCATCCTGCATCCTAGTTGCACCCGAGTTACGCCCTAACTACGCCCTACTTGCGTCCTGCTTTGGCCCTAGTGGTACCCTACTTCCGCCCTAGTTACGCCCTAGTTGTGCCCTACTTTTTACCGAGTCGCGTCCTACTTGCACCCTAGTTGTGTCCTAGTTGCGCCGAAATTGAGCACTAGCTACGCCCTAGTTGCGCCCTAGTTGCGCCCTAGTTGCACCCTAGTTGCACCTTAGTCTTGCCCTACTTGTGTCATAGCTGCGCCCTACATGCGCCCTAGTTGCACCCTATTTGCGCCCTAGTTGCACCCTAGGTACACCCTAGTTGCGCCTCAGTTGGGCACTAGCTACGCCCTAGTTCCGCCTTAGTTACGCCGTAGTTGTGCCCGAGTTGCACCCTAGTTGCGCCTCAGTTGGGCACTAGCTACGCCCTAGTTCCGCCTTAGTTACGCCGTAGTTGTGCCCGAGTTGCACCCTAGTTGCGCCCTACTTGCGCCCTAGTTGTCCCCGAATACGACCTAGTTGCGCCCTATTTGCGCCCTAGTTAGACCC
The DNA here is from genome assembly GCA_023375785.1 of Penium margaritaceum. Lineage (NCBI taxonomy): Eukaryota > Viridiplantae > Streptophyta > Zygnematophyceae > Desmidiales > Peniaceae > Penium > Penium margaritaceum. Next base: position 143,167 of record SZWC01002333.1, on the reverse strand, counting down.
TAGTTGGGCCTCATTTGGGCACTAGCTACGTCCCAGTTGCGCCCTAGTTGCACGCTAGTTGTGCCCTAATTGCGCACTACTTTCGCCCTTGTTGTACCCTACTTGCGCCCTTCTTGCGTCCTAGTTGCACCCTTGTTGCGTCTTTGTTGGGCATTAGCTACGCCCTAGTTGTGCCCTAGTTGGGCCCCAGTTGCGCCCTAGTTGCGCCCTAGTTGCGCCCTAGTTGTGCCCTACTTGTGCCCTACTTGCACCCTATTTGCGCCCTAGTTGCACCGTAGTTGTGCCCTACTGCTGCCCTACTTGCGTCCTTGTTCACCGTAGTTGCATCGTAGTCGCACCCTACTTAAACCCTACTTGCACCCTACTTGCATCCTAGTTGCGTCCTAGTTGCGCCCTACTTGCCACGACTTGCGCCCTACTAGCACCCTAGTTGTGCCCTAGTTGCGCCATAGTTGTGCCCTACTTGTACCCTAGTTGTGTCCTAGTTGCACCCTAGTAGCGCCCTACTTGTGCCCCAGTTCCTCCTACTTGCACTCTAGTTCCGCCCTACTTGCACCCTACTTACGTACTAGTTGCACCCTAGTTTCGCCCTATTTGTGCCCTACTTGCTCCCTATTTGTTCCTTTTTGCGCCCTAGTTTTGCCCTAGTTGAGCCCTAGTTGATCCCTACTTACACCCTACTTGCGCCCTACTTCCGTCCTACTTGTGTCCTAGTTGTGTCCTACTTGCGCCCCAGTTGAGCCCTAGTAACGCCCCAGTTGCACTTGAGTTGGACGTTAGCTACACCCTATTTGCTCTCTAGTTGTGCCCTAGTTGTGCCCTAGGTGCACCCTAGTTGCGCCTCATTTGGACACTAGCTATGCCTTAGTTGCGCCATAGTTGTTCCCTACTTGCGCCCTACCTGCGCCCTACTTGCGCCCGACTTGCACCCTACTTGCACCCTAGTTACGCCCCCGTTGCACCCTAGTTGCGTNCGCCCTAGTGGCGCCCTAGTTGCACCCTAGTTTTTCCCTACTTGTGCCCTACTTGCGCCCTATTTGTGCCCTAATTTTGCCCTTGTAGCACCCTAGTTCCGCCATACTTGCGCCCTACTTGCAACCTGGTTGCTCCCTACTTCTGCCCTATTTGCGCCCTAGTTGTGCTCTACTTGCGCTCTAGTTACATTCTCATTGTGTTTTCGTTACGCCCTAGTTATGCCTCAGTTGAACACAAACTACGCCCTAGTTCCGGCCTACTTGTGCCATAGTTGCGCCCTAATTGTGCCCTAGTTGTGCCCTTCTTGTGCCCTAGTTGCATCCTAGTTTCATCCTAGTTCCCTCTAATTCCGTCATAGTTCCGCCCTAGTTGTGCCCTAGTTTTGTCCCAGTTGCGCCTTTTGCGCCTCTCTTGGGCACTAGCTACGCCTAGTTGCGCACTACTTGCGCCCTTGTTGTGTCCTACTTGCGTCCTACTTGTCCCCTACTTGCGCCCTACTTGCGCCCTAGTTGCGCCCTAGTTGCACCTCAATTGGGCAGTAGCTACGCCTTACTTGTGCCCTAGTTGCACCCTACTTGTGCCCTAGTTGTGCCCTAGTTGCGCCCTACTTGCGTCCTAGTTACGCCCAATTACCCCCTAATTGCGCCCTAGTTGAGCCTGAGTTACGCCCTAGTTGCGCCCTAGTTACGCCTCAGTTGGACACTAGCTTCACCCTAGTTGTGCCCTAGTTGTGACCTAGTTACGCTCTAGCTGTGCCCTACTTGCGCCTAAGTTATGCCCTAGTTGCACCCTAGTTGCGCCCTAGTTATGCCCTAGTTATACCCTAGTGTCCTACTTGCATCCTACTTGCGGCCTAGTTGCACCCTACTTGCGCCCTACTTGCGTCCTACTTGCGCCCTACTTGTGCCCTACTTGCACCCTAGTTGCGCCCTTGTTGCGCCTCAGTTGGGCACTAGCTATGCCCTAGTTGCGCCCTAGTTAGGTCCTATTTGTGCACCAATAACGCCCTTCTTGCACACTACTAGGGCCCTAGTTGTGCCCTAGTTCCGCCCTAGTTGTTCACTACATGCGCCTACTTGCGCCCTAGTTGCGCCCTAGTTGCATCCAAGTTGTGCCCTACTCGTGCCCTACTTGCACTCAAGTTATGCACTAGTTGTGCCCTGGTTGCTCCCTACTTGTGCCCTGCTTCGGCCCTAATTGCGCCCTAGTTGCACCATAGTTTCACCCTAGTTGTGTCCTACTTGCGCCCTAGTTGTACCCTACTTGCGCCCTAGTTGCGCCCTTCTTGAGCCATCTTTGTACCCTAGTTGCTACTTAGATGGGCAGTAAGTACGGCCTAGCTACGCCCTAGTTGCATCCTTGTTACGCCCTAGCTACGCCCACCCTAGTTGTGCCCTAGTTGCACCCTACTTGCGCCCTAGTTGCCCCCTAGTTGCGCCATAGTTGCGCCCTTGTTGCGCCTTACTTGGACACTTGCTACGCCCTATTTATGCCCTAGCTGCGTCATAGTTTAGCCCTAGTTATGCCCTACTTGTGTCCTACTTGCGCCTTAGTTGTGCACTACTTGCACTCTAGTTGCGCCCTGGTTGCGTCGTAATTGGGCCCTAGTTGAACCTCAATTGGGCACTAGCTATGCCCTAGTAGCGCCGTAGTAGCGCCCTAGTTACGTCCTACTTGCGCCCTACTTGCATCCTAGTTGCGTCCTTGTTGTGCCCTAGTTGCGTGTTAGTTTGGCACTAGCTAATCCCTACTTGCGCCAAAAGTTGCGCCNCCTATTTATGCCCTAGATGCGTCCTAGTTTCGCCCTAGTTATGCCCTACTTGCGTCCTACTTGCGCCTTAGTTGTGCACTACTTGCACTCTAGTTGCGCCCTGGTTGCGTCGTAATTGGGCCCTAGTTGAACCTCAATTGGGCACTAGCTATGCCCTAGTAGCGCCGTAGTAGCGCCCTAGTTACGTCCTACTTGCGCCCTACTTGCATCCTAGTTGCGTCCTTGTTGTGCCCTAGTTGCGTGTTAGTTTGGCACTAGCTAATCCCTACTTGCGCCAAAAGTTGCGCCCTCGTTGAGCCGCAGTTGTGGCATAGTGTGCCCTTGTTGTACCGTAGCTGCGCCTTACTTCCATCCTAGTTGCGCCCTAGTTGCACCCTATTTACGCCCTAGTACCGCCCTTATTGCACCCTACATTCGGCCTAGTTGCAACCTAATTGCGCCATACATGCGCCTTAGTTACGCCGTATTTGCGCCCTACTTGCGTGCTACATACGTCCTACTTGAGTCCTAGTTCCGCCCTAGTTACAGCCTACTTGCTCCCCACTTTTGCCCTACTTGCGTCCTACCTGTACCCTTGTTACGCTCTTCTTGCACCCTAGTTGTACCCTAGTTGCACTCTAGTTGCACCCTAGTTACGCCTCAGTTCGCACTAGCTACTTCCTAGTTGCACCCTAGTTGTGCCCTGGTTGCGTCCTAATTGCGCCCTACTTGCGTCCTACTTGCACCCTGAATTGTCCTATTTGAGCCCTTGATGTGCCCTAGTTGTGCCTCAGTTGGACACTAGCAAAGCCCTAGTTGCGCCCTAGTCGGGCCCAAGTTGCGTCCTAGTTACGCCCTAGATACGTCCTACTTGCGTCCAACTTGTGCCCTACTTGCACCCTTCTTGCGCCCTAGTTGAGCCCTAGTTACGCCCTTGTTAAGCCCTAGTTGCGCTCTACTTACGCCCTACATGCACCCTAGTTACGCCCTAGTTACGCCCCAGTTGGAACCTAGTTGCGCCTCAGTTGGATACTAGCTACGCCCTAGTTGC